>OZ020248.1:9556344-9827757 GCA_963971285.1 Astropecten irregularis
GCCAGACCCATCACGAAATAGGGAAACTCTCAATAATTATTGTAGGATGCAACATTTCTTTTCCGAGTTCTTTATTAGTAGCGAAGATAAAACCTTTCCCTCCACCTCAGCATAGGACCTATATTTTGTCTTATTAAAGAAGGATGTCTCTTTAAATAATTGACATTATACAAGGGGGTCTCATTTTATCAAAATTATTAAGGAAGATACAGTAACAGTAATCTGTAAAAATCTCAAGTCCCATACGGTGCCCACTTTTTGAGAAAACAGCAAAAAACGGCTATATAGTATTTCTTACGTCATTTCTCTTTTATTTTTGATCTTTAAAAGATCAAACTGAATAATTTTGGTCATTGATTTTACTCTTTTCTGGATAAATACAGCATTAAAGAAAATGTTAACGGTATGTTTCTACCATTGCCACCTTTATACCCTGTCAGTTGTAGGTAAATCTGTGAAGATTTCTGTTTCAGTATAATGCTACCAAAGTATTATGCCTATATGATTTATTCCAAATTGGCACTTTCACGTATTTTTCTTTAGTCATGGCGACCAACGAGCTGACAATAACAAATGAAAATGAAATTAACAACTTTAAAACAAAACATAATCAGGTGAATAATGTAGGTTTTTCCTAATCATTTTCGGCAAAATAATAAGCGGCCACTTTAAACGCTGCGTCATTCCATTTTGCATGAACTGCAAGGCACGCCTCAAAATAGTCATTCGATTTCGCTTCATGTGCAAGAAAAATGTAAACAAGCGCCGGGCGAATAAAAAGAATCACCTTTCAATTTAAAATTCCATTCAAACAGCATTCAAATTCGCAACTGCTTTTGGCAGTGTGCTAAATTCGAAAGCCGATTTTGCAACGACTGTTGAATTTAATTGAATGCAAATGCTTTATAAATACGGATTCATCAAAGTGAAATCGAGTTTACCGAGGATAGGAGGCAAAATCACGTCAACACGAATGCGCGGAAAATGAAATTGGCCGCTCATTGCCGAACATGACCGGGAAAACCTATGATAAAGAAGATGCAACAACTACAGCTTTTAATTTTGAAAAAAAAAACGTCATAACTTGACGGAATACCGCACAGGGTGCCATTGTACGTGGCGCCTTAAAGGTAGTATATATCATACTTTGGTTTTTTGTCAAAGAAATGCATATTCATGCGCAAAAGTATATCAAGACAGATACAGTAGCAGTCATCTGTGAAAATTTCAGTCCCATACAGTGCCCACTTTTTGAGGAAACAGTGAACAACGGCCACAGTTTTTCTTATGTCTTTTCTCTTTTATTTTTGATCTTTTAAAAGATCAAAAAGATTTTCGGTCGCTGTTTTACTAATTGCTGGATAAATACACAATTTCAGGGGGACAAATTTTAACAGTAGGTTTCTACCAGCATCATCTTCATACCCTGTAAGTAATACGTAAATCTGTGAACATTTCTGTTTTGGTCTCTTACCAAAGTATGATACTACCTTTAACAAAGACGGTACTCTTAACGGCCAACCATTCCGAATATGTCACACTCATCGGTACTACCGTCCCTTCGAGTCACCCTATAAGAGCAGCTGTCTTGGTCGAATTTGCTCTCGCATTCAGTCTGGTTGAAAATCGGTCGAAAAATACTGCACACAAAAAAAGGAAAGAAATGAGACAAAATATCAGGCGGCACCGTCGCAACTTACTATCAATCGCAGGACTTACGATATGCAGTGAAGCCCCACGTAGGATACGATGGGTTATCATTCGTAACTCGAGTAACGATCGATCGTATGGGACTTCGTGAAATCGAAATCTGGGACCTTTCTCAAAGCTCGGCTGCGCTCCGGCCCCATTTCGTGAATTCATTCTAAAAAATAACGGGTATCAAAAAGAAGGCTTTTGGTTGCTGTTAGGAAGTAGATTCTCATGGTTTGAAAAAGAAAACAGAGCTTTATCTTCATTGAAAAACCACAATCTATATTTTCAGCATAAATGGATCACGGAGACAAAGACGGAGCCTGAACCGGAGCCGAGCTTTGAGAAAGGCCACTGATCTCGTAGGCCTACACTGTAAAATAATGTCATGTATAGCCCTACTGTAAAATTTGACAGTAAGTTATTGGCAGCATGGGCGCCAGTAATGTACTGTAAAAAAAATTATATATATACATGTATACCATACCCGGTATGTCACTGTTATACTGTTAATGAAATAACAGCAATACGAATTTACTATAATCGAGTTCAAAGTATTTTACTGTAAAATGAATGGTTCAATCATTCTCAATTATTCAGTAATAAGTAATGTAACAACACATTGTTTTACAGTAAAATCGAAAGGGATAACTCTAACAGAAGTTTCAGTAAATAACCATAATTCGTTTATTTTTACTGGCACCGGACAACTATACTGTTGACTTTCGTCGATAAATTCTTTTATATACTTTACCTGTTCCAGACCTCCCCGCATACCTTCAACCAGTGGCGTCACCAGACTTTTGAGTCTGGGGGGGGGCACAAGGGGGGCACTAGCAATTGTTGGGGGGCACTACAATAATATATATTATATTTTTTTCACCAACCCAAATCTCAAATGGGGGGCACGCGGGGGGCACGAGGTTTTCCAGGGGGGGGGGGGGGGGCACGTGCCCCCCCTGCCACCCCCCCCCCACCCCCTGCCTTCAACCCTCGATTGTAAGAGAGAAAACACCCGGGTCATAAATTAGCCTATCAATCAGTAATTTCTAGTCACAGAAAGAACCATTTTTACAGAATCAAATTTCAAAAGTTAGGAACAAACTGACCAAACTCAGGTAAAGAATATAAGGACCAGTGAGTTTCATCTGTAGTTTTGTTTTCACCACTATACCGGAAATTATTGAGTATAACTAAATAATTGGTATTAGCACGGTGTGTGACCTTTGCTTTATAGCCTATTATACTTCTAACGTTCTTCTTCCCCGCGCTTAATTAAAATGGGCACTTCGTGTCTGTCTAATAAGAGGTGTACTTCTATAGTTCACTGCTATATAGCGACAAGTAGAAATTCCACGATTCATTTCCTGGATCATTCATTACAGTATGCCACGTCATTATATATAGCAATGTGATTTGTTTTGGGCCTGTACGTCGAATTATGATATTATCATAACATTATACAAGACCGTTTTACTATCCCAAATAGCCGGTAGTGAACAAAAGGAATCAATACAAACCTGCTGCAGCAACTAATTTGATATTTTTCCACGAATCTGGTATGGCACTTGCATTTTTCACACTTCCTGGTACCTTTTCCCGTGAATGGCCCTTTTTCAAACGGTTTGCACTCATCTTGTGGTACTGAAAAAAAATCCATGCACACACACACAGACAGACAAAAACGGTTATGATGAGACGGTCGCGGTGGAAAGTGCCATTAGAAGACAAAACATAGGCCTATTGTTTGTATAAGGAATTATGTGAAGGGAGTGCCAAAAGGGATCGGATCGGGATTCTTTATGAGTAATACCCTCTTTTTCTTCCTGAGGAGGGGGTTGGTTATAGGAGGGGTGTCAGAGATTCCTGATTAGGTCAGAGATATGCATTTCTTGGCGACGTCAAGGGTTTTGCGTTCACTTGACGCATTTCAGGAAAGAGATGCATGAGTTGTGATGAGTTTGTTAATATAAATAATTAAGGGCCCGTCAGGCGCTTTTATGTCTTCTCTATCCGCTGTGAATTTGCTCTGCTGAGAGGAAATCCATTCTTTAGGCCTTTTCACACGGCGCTAAACTTACTCTCAACCATTGAGACATTTTCTCATGGTTGCGAAATCTATGATGGTTTATGCTGGCCGTATTTGCGTCCCTTCACACGGCACAGTGTAACATTTCGCAAGCCTCCCTTGAGACGGAACACGGGTAATCGATAAACTATACATTTTTATGAATGTAAATTGCTGTAATTTTAATATAGCTCTATGGTCTTGAGGCAACAGCGCATGCGCACGCACGCGCAATACAACGCGCGCATGCTCACAATTGCGCAAGCATGGTTTGCGCGTGCGCTGTTGACTCAAGACCGGCCCTCCAAAAGTGTTTCCATGGGGCTTCCTCGCTCCATGGTGTGTCGTGGTGCCGGTTCTGGGTGGTGGTTGAAATTTGTTTAGTGGACTTTTGTAGCGGGTTCGTGTTGTGTGACCTGTGGCTTATCGGGGATCGAGGTTGCTTTTTCTTCAGTGGGATTAGAGGAGAGACTTTTCTGGATGGTGGGAGGTATATACCAGAATAAAAAAAAAAAAGAGAGACAAAACAAAACAGTAGGCCTACTTACCAACACTCAAAGTGCGGCACTGTTCAGGCCTTCCATCCACGTACATTACAATCAGCAGTAGCAGAGATACTGCCAAGATAGGAGTATTAATCTTGTTCATGTTTGGGACTGAATGAAGAAGACGGGAAGAAGGAAAAGAAGAGGAGGAGGAAGAAAAATGAACATTTCGGGAACATTTCTATTTCATTTTTCAATCACATTATGTTTAATATAACATTGTTTCTTTTTTTTCTTTTGAAATATTTACACTCATCTATAAGTTCACTTAGTGTCACTTAGTGATAATATAACTCCACCTTCTTCTATATCTAGTTCTCTACCCATAGTCGAGTACAAACATATCTGAAGCAGAAGCAGTGGTTGATAATGATGTGATGATGCACGTGCAGTGGTGTGAGCTAGGGCAGTATGATGTTATTATGCACTTACCTCACTCTTGGTTGCAGGAGGTTCGTTTGGTGCAGAATTGTGTAGTCTGGGCCTACTAACAGTTGCCGCGTCTGACACCGATGACGAGATTGAGAGTTGACAGATCTTTCTGGCAAGTTCAATGTTGTCGCTTGCCTTATATAAAAAAAACACGCACACCCACACACCCTACTGGGCGGTCTTCCCAACGTGGTACGCCTATAGACCTTCATCCTGACGGCTTCTCTGCCGATCGATCACAACTAATACAGATCATAAATCTTAATGATCCATGTGGAATTAGCGCAAATCAATCGCTGCATAATTCGATAGTATTGATGGTATACTTAAAGGGATTGCATACGTTTGGTAATTTGAGCCTATTGTTTGTTTCAAACCAATATAATTGTATATATATACCATAAAACTAACCTGTGAAAGTTTCAATTCAAAAGGTGGTAGCGTTTGTGAGATTTTGGCGACAAACTAGAGCGGTTATTTCACGCCAGATAACAGTAAGTCAATAGCTGAGAAGCGTTACGGCCATAACGCTTCTCAGATTCATAATTTTTGGAGATAAAAAGTGACATATTTTCCCATAACCGCGGTACTTCGAATTGAACGTTTCTCAATATGCATTTTACTATCCAAAGCAGCTGTACTTCTCACCAAGTAAGTTTTTATTGCCATAAATTTTCAAAGTCATTACCAAACGTATGCAATGCCTTTAAATTATCAGATAGACAATTGCCTTATAACACGGATTACGTTTTAAGCTGCTTTGGAATGAGTGCAAATCAGTTAATGTTGAATCGATCCACAATAAAACTGATTACCATAATCTTCATCATTATGCCTGATGACAATGAATTAAGCGTACCTAAGTAGCATCCAGTCCTTGAAATCTGGGTTAATTCATGTTTGTATTATTGTCGCATTATTTGCACGTTTTTTATACATAAGAAGACACATTTCATCTTGATGGCATTGAAATGTCACCGTAGTTGCGAGGCTGATCGACTAAATTGGCAACTGAAACAATTGTGTACACTGAGGGTGCCGACAACATTCAAAACATGCAGCCCATTGGAAAAGTAATTTTATAACAAATCGATATTCAGTATGTATAAATTACCACTCAATAACGTCGGGGCCTATTATAATACAAAGTGAATTCAACATCATTGTTTCGGGGTGGGTGGTGGGGGGGGGGTGGGTGTCGGGCAGAGAGCGCAAAGAATCCCTGGATTTCAGTCCTGTTTATTTTAGTGAAGAATAGTCTCCTAGTCTTCACAACATCAGCCTAATTACTACATGAACTATACAAGGTGTCCAAGAAACAACGCAACACTGTGTCGGGACCCGTTTTGTTAAAATTTAACTGTTCACTTCAAGATTCAGATAATGTGATACAGCCATGTCTTGGCTATCACCATGTAGAATTTAAGGAAAATCGGGCTGAAATAATATGACCAGTTGAAAAAGTACTCCTTAAAAACAAATTTGCAAGGTAACATATGCCTACATAATTATAGTGGTCAATACACACAGTGTGTATGGAATCGGATTTTGAGATTGGGTAATTCAATTCAGTCTCAGTTTATTCACTCAATTTTAGTCCAATTTTGCTCAAATTCTACATGGTGATAGCCAAGACGTAGCTGTGTCACATAATTATCTGAATCTTTAGGTGATCAGTTAAATTTTCATATAATAGTTCTCGACACATGTTCAAGTGTTGGGTTTTTTGGGGGGACATCCTGTACATCCGACCCAAACAGTGACGGGACAAATCAATCAGCGTTGTTTTTTCCTTCCTCCATGATTAGATTCACTGAATAATATTGATCATTGATGACCCACTTATAGACAATCCTATAACACGGATTAAGATAAGCTGCTTTGGAATCAAGTGCAAATCAGTTACTGTTGAATCGATCCACAATAAAACTGATTACCATAATCTTCATCATTATGCCTGATGACAATGAATTAAGCGTACCTAAGTAGTTTGTTTTATATCGTCCCATTTTTTGCACGTTTTTTATACATAAGAAGACTCATTTCATGTTGATGGCATTGAAAGGTCACCGTATATAGTTGCGAGGTTTGGTAAGCCTACAGTACATGATTGAGCATATACCTAACAGACCGCTGCAGATTTCAGGATGAAGATGCATGGTGCTGGCGGCCGGGCCCGGGAAACATACCTTATACAATATTTCCGGCTGAAATGCGGTATCTGTCCAGAAAATTGTAAAACCAAAGACCGCAAACTTTTAAAAAATCAAAAATAAAAGAGAAAACACTTAAGAAATACTGTGGCCGTTTTTCGCTGTTTTCTCAAAAAGTAGGCAACGGATGGGACTGAAATGTATTACTTAAAGATTACTTCAACTGCATCTTCCTTGATATTTTCGCCCACTGACGAATCTGTATTTCCTTGACAAAAACCAAAGTATGATACACAGTCATCTGTGAAAATTTCAGTCCCGTACGGGTGCCCAACTTTTTGAGAAAACAGTGAAAAACGGCCACATGCAGTATTTCTTAAGTATTTGTATTTAATTTTGTTTATCTTTAAAAGATCAAACATAATTTTGGTCACTTGTTTTACTATTTTCTGGATGAATACAGCATTTCATGCAGACAGACAAATTTTATAAACGGTACGTGTTCTACCATCACCATCTTTAGCTACCCGATCGATCTGTGTAGATTTCTGTTTTGGTATGCTACCAAAGTGTATGATACTACCTTTAAGAAATATAGGCGTACATAATTAATTTACTCTTTGTAAACCCGTCCTGATTCCGTATTTCTCAGTAAAGTAACTTTATCTTCTAGTTCCGTACTGATCGGGTTTCTATGAAGCCCTATTCGTGCCACTTGACCAGTAGATGTATGTTTCCCCATGTGCGATGTATTTCATTGTACCGCCACTTATATCTCGCGGCCGCCACTTAGTATCTCGCGGCCGCCACTTAGTATCTCGCGGCCGCCACTTAGTATCTCGCGGCCGCCACTTAGTATCTCGCGGCCGCCACTTAGTATCTCGCGGCCGCCACTTATTATCTCGCGGCCGCCACTTATTATCTCGCGGCCGCCACTTAGTAAGTCGCGGCCGCCACTTATTATCTCGCGGCCGCCACTTATTATGTCGCGGCCGCCACTTATTATCTCGCGGCCTCCACTTATTATCTCGCGGCCGCCACTTAGTAAGTCGCGGCCGCCACTTATTATCTCGCGGCCGCCACTTATTATCTCGCGGCCGCGAGGTCATGTAGGTTGTTTTTTGGCAGGTCCATACATGTCTATTCGAACTCAGCTCACCGCGGCCGCATGGACGCACATGAAAGCCAGCTCCGAAAGATCGACCCATTTCCCTGCAACATATTCGTCCATTTGTTCATGTGAATGGTGAGTTTTCAAACCTACTGATAAGTCTGTATCATGTTTGCATTTAAAACGTTAATAAAGCCTGGCTAAAGGTGATGGTAAAACCATGTAGAAATGTCTAACTTCTTATTTAACGTATAGGCCTGGTAATCAGTTTACTTGCCTTGTGCAAAGGAGTGTCCCACTCCAATATGGCAACAGTTACGTACAACTACAACTTACAAGTTCAAACGAAAATGCACTGCTATAGTCAGTGAGCAGAACCATTCCCCTACTTTTCCCTTCTCCCACAGCTCTGTTTTGGTTTTGGTTATAAAAACAAAATCACAACAGAAGTGAGAAGTCATCAGTGGTACACTACATATTTTGCAATGGTGTACTGTTCTCATTATTTCACGGTAACTGTGATCATATAGACATGAGACATTTTAAAGAACAAACATGTAAATTAATGTACATGTTTACATGTACGTATGTGTAAAGTTAGGCTCACTGGACTGCAGAGTTTGTGTTTGAGCACGAATGGGTGTTGAAGCTGTTACTATAGTTAGTGTGAAAATTGTTAATGGTAATAAATTAATTGTGGGCTATTTATCGAACCATCAAAACGAGTAATTTTATTTCCATCTCATTTAGTCTAAAGGTCATTTAAACATAGGCAAATATCTTACCTGTTCCATAAAATATACCGTTGTATGTGTTTTGGCATCGTGGGTTAACCACCTTTCCTGTCCTACGAACGTATTCGGTCGAAACACCTCATGATTTTTTTTTTGGCAAATGCTGAAATAGTAACATTTGTTTGTTTTTTCATCCTTTGACATGGCCTAGGCTTGCCTGGAAATGATGTCAACTGACGGTACACATTTCTCTTCATAGGATATGGCTTTCGTTGAATATCTCAGAAAGAGAAGAATTCCAGAAGACGTAATCAGGAGGATGGAGAATGAGAAGGTAAACATATAAATAACACAGGATTTGGCAGGCCAAACAATATTGTCAGCTGATTATTTCAAGGACATCAAATTTTAAAGCCATATTTTTAAATTTTAGTTCATTTGTTGTAAAGTAAGCTCGCATAAATTTCGAGTGTTGTTTCAGTATATCTATTTGTCTTTTGGAGTTTAAAAGCTGTTGCTCATCTCATCGTTTATGCTATATTGGAATGATCAGCTGTTGTATTATTTGGCTGAATAGATGATTAATGGTCATTACCCAATAAGTCATGCTAGTTTAACTACAGTGTAAATGGGGATTGAGGGGGTTGTAGGACATTCCCCAAAACTGAGACTGTATATTTTGGGGGTGTTAGACTTGTAAAATTTACAAAGAGAACAGTTAGTAAACTTGAACCTATTTACAATTAAAGGTAAGACATAATATTGTAAAGATGATTGTGCAGCCTTCTTACTGGATGAAATTCAAACAGGCCTCCTACCTGAGGAAATAGACTTGAAAAAAGGGATCAATCCGAAATCTGATTCAGGAGAAAAGATAGTACAAAATATGTACAAGACATTTTTGACATAATTTTAAACACAACATGTTGTTAATTTTGTTTTTAATTTCATAGTAAAAGATATTTTCCTAAAAGACAGGCACTTGCATGAACATCAAATCAGTGAAGTTTCGGACTAATTTAATTAAAGACAAAATGTTTTTCATAAAAGCTGATCCTGCATTTTATCATGTCTTCACGAAATGAATTTCTCATGTAAATCATAAAACCGCCAGGTCCTGAAATTTGAACTAGTTGTACCAATGTGGATGGAGGAGACTAATTTTGATAAAACTGTCATTCCGGCAATGGCAACTATTCTGGAATAAATATAATATACACCCTTGTTATGAATTAATGGAGCACGCAAATCATATCGAGTTAATACTGGTTTATTTGGCATAAGCAGCGAGACATGTACTTCAACTGGCAGTCAACATACAAGAGACTTAATGCATAATAGGAGACCACCAGTGTATGGCAATACATAGCCTTGTTCAAGACGGTATTACGTAGATGTACCTGGCCAACAGATCGCACGTACGTGTACGTGTCAACACAACAAACGACCCGAAATAACGTCTACGCCACAAACACAAGCCTGTAATACCGTCTTGTCCATTTACTCCAAACTGCCCGGAAAATACCGGGCAATAACCCCCCGCGAAGTCGGCGCATCATGACGTAGCCTTATTTGCATTAATATATTCTGAAAATTTGCATGGGGATGAAGTCTAGTACCGCAACGACATCGCAAGCATTAGGCCTATATGCAGTACGCATACACACATGTAGGCCCTATACTTTACAGTACTTGTAAATTACATGTGCTGTACATGAATTTGGAGGCCTTGGATTTTGCAACACAAAAGTTGGGATTCGAGAGTTTTCGAGAACAACAAGGCTCTTTATAGACAACTTTGGAATGGAATAAATTTACTAACCGTGCCCCTCGAAATCATTCCGTGTCTTCATGGAGCCCGGGAACAGACTCCATGGTATCATAATTCAGTGAAATTATTTCATTCATCCCTTCATTCATTCATTTATTTATTTTGGCAACATACAAAAGTACTGTACACATGAAATACACAATAAATAACGAATATAGCAATTAAAGCCAAGGATAACCCAAAAAGCTGTAAAATGCGGCTTGTTCGTTATCCTATAATTTCTCGAAATCTGTTTGTGCCGCATGACAGTTGATCGAAGTATATAATCAAGCCATGCCTTTGGTAATGACCATGGAGCTATCTGTTGTTATTGCTCCATGGCAATAACGGTTGCGGCTGAGTTTCAAACGACCGTCATTCCGTGATATGCACTGGTATATCACGCCATACCACGTGCGTGGATTGGACGCTGACCAAAACAGCGCATTGCACCCCGTTGTTGACCTCAATGAATATGCAATTTTTGCCCACAGAGGTCACGCTCAGTCTTTGTCACGTGACACCAGAGTAAACAAACAAGACGTTGATAATTCGGAGGGCGGTGGAATGGTGCACTTTCTTCACGTGGGGTGGGTAATTGTTTGTGGAATGGTCCACTTTGTTCACGTGGGTCGGGTAATTGTTTGGAGGGACTAGCGCATGATCAACGTCTTGGACAAGACTAGGCAATACACTGTACAGGAGCATACACCAAATTATAACATTGTATCTAGCTGTCTAGCGTTCCCACGGTCCAAGACGGCACAAAAGCAATTCCATATATGGGTGTATAGAGTCAATGTATCTGAGTCCATAGACTAAATACAAAAGTCCTATACATTACAACCCTCTTTGTGTCTTCCATTGTAATCATGGTTTATTTGTTCTTGAGTTCATCTTTGTGAGTTTTGTTGACAAATACCTCGTAAATGTAAGCCTGTTCATGTGGATGCATGTGTGATAAAATGGGGAGGAATTAAATATGTTGTAATTCAACTAAGATCACATAACTTGGTTACGTGACTAGATAGACAGTATTTTCAGTCACGGAACTTTCAGACAGACGTTTTTATTTGGAAAAATTATTCAATCTGAAACCAATTTCCTATGCTTATTTTCAGGTTGATGCCGAGGCAGTTTCATGCATGAGCACTGAGGAACTCAAAGAATATCTCTCCCATGAGGGTGACAGAGTGGCAGTAAGGGCATATGCTCAAAGAGTCATGAATATTCAAAAAGTTGAAAAACCCAAAGCCAATGAAGGTACCTCTGCTCGTCCAAAGACGCCTGCAAATGAACCAGACAATAAACCTGAAGTGCCAAATGTGGATAAAAGTGATGAGGATGACAAGAAGGCGTCACTAATGAGGAAACTGGCAGAGAAGATGGGTTTCTCATCAGGAGCGTGCTCGAGCAAGAACACATCAGACAAACGGACAACCTTCAAATCAAAAGGACACAAGAAGGCATCAAAGTCTGAAACAAGTGTGAAATTTGGAAATGCAACCAAACAGTATACCAAAGTAGATATTGGCTTTTCTGTTTATGACAAGTCTCGAAGAAGGTTCAAACAAGTTCGCTCAAACAATGGCGGTGGAACAAGGTACTTAGAACTTGAGAAGCCTATTTCCAAACAAGACATCATACGGCAAGCTGTGACTGCTTTTTTCCCAGATGGTACTGGAGCTCAAGGAGTGTCAAAGGATTTTGTCTTTGATGTGGCAGCAGATGTATCTGGTAAACAACTGTTCAAAGAAGAAGAGCATGCCGATGATTTCATGGACAGGCTGAAGATGAAAAAGATGAGATGCTACCTTCTAGCCTCCAAGCAAGATGAGCAGTCAGACACTAGTGAGGAAGAGACAGATGGGGCTTCCAGAATTGGAAAAAGAAAGCGACATAACTCCAACATCTTGGGTATCTCATCAGACTCCTCGGGTGATGAATATAACTTGCCTGACTGTGACTTGACTGGTAATAGAGAAGTCAACGTAACGTCACATCATGGAGCCAGTACCTACAGTCTGCCAGCCAGTATTGCAGGTGGAAGCATGACGAATAACGCAGCTGTTAATCTCCACTGCACAGAAACTACGCAATCTTTGCTGTTGCTGCCTTGTTCAGAAACAGGGACATCCACATTTGACTTGGACCTACCTGACACTACAGTGGCTTTACACGGGGCCAGTCAGATGCCGAAATCTTCTTCAGATCATGAGATTGAATTTGGCCCAATTGGTGGGTCACCATGCATCGAGACCCTTGAAGAAACTATTGTATATGACCCCCTTTCAACAGAGAGCCTGGTCAATCTGATTCAAGAATCTGACGATGAACACAGTATACCTCTCCCAACAAATCCAACAACATCTGAACCACTCGGCCCGTCCCCACACCACCCAATTCGTTCACCGACTCCACCAGGGGATGACAATGCTACTATTGTCACGTTACATCGATCAAGAATTCAAGAAGAGATGATTGCTGTATTTATGGATCCGGCTATTGTAGATGTACCCATCAAGGTGCGGTTTGTGGATGAGATGGGAGCAGACCAGCAAGGTTTGTCTCGAGAGGCCTACTCTGCTTTCTGGAAAGAATTTTTCTTGACGTGCACCTGCGGGGAAAATGAAAGGGTTCCCTCACTATTTCCGGATTATGCCCGGGGTGAGTGGGAGGCAGTTGGGAGAATACTGATCAAAGGATACCTAGATACTGGTATATATCCACTGCAATTGTCATATGCTTTCTCAGTTGCTCTCATCAATGGTGAATCTTCTGTATCAACTGACATTCTCATGGATTCTCTGAGAATGTATTTGTGCGAAACAGATCGGAATGTCATCGACAAAGCTCTACACGGCCAGGTTCTAGATGATGATGACAAGGATGACTTTCTTGATCTGTTGTCAAGAGTCAATTGCCACACCGTCCCATCTAACGATGCAGTTAGACCGTTGATTCTGAACATCGCACATAAAGAGCTTATTCAAGAGCCAAAATACGCTCTTGACGCGATGGCCGCTACTTCAAGACTACGATTTCAATCCTTGTTTTCAAACCCAGAAGAAGTTCAGAAGATGTATGAGAGCAAAAAACCAACCGTACGCAATGTTATTAAGCTCCTAGAATCAAACCCAGCCGACAATGAGGAAGCATCAGCTCTTTCTTACCTCAAACAGTTCATAAGAGGACTTGACAATGAAATGCTCAAAAAGTTCCTGCGGCATGTAACAGGTGCGGATATGCTATGTACACTGCCGATTCAAGTAACATTCAATCGCATGAGAGGACTCGGTAGAGCGCCGCTAGCGCACACTTGTGGGCCTGTGTTGGAACTCCCGTCTACGTATGCAAACTACCAAGAGATGAGGAAAGAGTTCTTATCCATCATCGAGAGCAATTACCTTAAAATGGACATAATTTGAACATTTGTGTGCAGGCAGATCACCATCCCTATTTTCTGTACTGTTGGCAATGTATTAGATATTCACTGTATCGAGTTTGTATTGGAATTGTGCAGGCTTCTGTTTATACAATTATGTTCTTAAATTGTTCCCCCGTTTTCACATGTTTTTCTTCGGCTTTCTGAAGAGAATTTCAAACCGTGACTTAATTTTATATTTTATGTTGTTTGTTAAATGCAAAAACGACACGCACTAAATAACTGAATGTTTTCTCTGTGTCTATAAACGTAATACGTTTACAAACAAACAGTCGGCCCGGGTAGGATCACTTCTTTTAAACAAAGTTCTCAAGTTACTTCTTGGTGATTTTTTTTTTATTTCTTGATTTATTTTGTTTGGTCATTGTTTAAGAGAGCAGTGTTGAAATAAGTTTTAAAGTTACTTCTTGGTGAAGTTCTTTTAATTTGGTAATTTTTTTTTTTTTTTTTTTTCATTGTTTAAGAGAGCAGTGTCTAAAAAAGTTCTAAAGTTACTTCTGGTGAAGTTCTTTTAATTTGGTAATTTATTTATTTATTTTGTTCATTGTTTAAGAGAGCAGTGTCTAAAAAAGTTATATAATTACTTCTTGGTGAAGTTCTTTTAATTTGGTAATTTATTTATTTATTTTGTTCATTGTTTAAGAGAGCAGTGTCTAAAAAAGTTCTATAGTAACTTCTTGGTGAAGTTCTTTTAATTTGGTAATTTATTTATTTATTTTGTTCATTGTTTAAGAGAGCAGTGTCTAAAAAAGTTCTATAGTTACTTCTTGGTGAAGTTCTTTAAATTTTGTAATTTATTTATTTATTTTGTTCATTGTTTAAGAGAGCAGTGTCTAAAAAAGTTCTAAAATTACTTCTGGTGAAGTTCTTTTAATTTGGTAATTTATTTATTTATTTTGTTTATTGTTTAAGAGAGCAGTGTCTAAAAAAGTTCTAAAATTACTTCTGGTGAAGTTCTTTTAATTTGGTAATTTATTTATTTATTTTGTTCATTGTTTAAGAGAGCGGTGTTTAAAAAGTTCTATAGTTACTTCTTGGTGAAGTTCTTTTAATTTGGTAATTTATCTATTTATTTTGGTCATTGTTTAAGAGAGCGGTGTTTAAAAAGTTCTATAGTTACTTCTTGGTGAAGTTCTTTTAATTTGGTAATTTATCTATTTATTTTGTTCATTGTTTAAGAGAGCAGTGTCTAAAAAAGTTCTAAAATTACTTCTGGTGAAGTTCTTTTAATTTGGTAATTTATTTATTTATTTTGTTCATTGCTTAAGAGAGCAGTGTCTAAAAAAGTTCTATAGTTACTTCTTGGTGAAGTTCTTTTAATTTGGTAATTTATTTCTTTATTTTAATTTCTCATTATTTTAATCATATTCACATCAGGGATGATTGTAAGGGTCGATCCAGGAAAATATCTAGATCCGCTTTTTATTTTTGTTTTCAGTTTTTGGGAGAACATTAAGCAAGATTAAATCAATTCCAAAGCACTGGTCAGTGTTCACACTCATTAAAATAACTGATACAGATTACTGCACAGCGATCCGTATATATTTACTTAGTTGCTTATTTTTAGGCTATTCTTTTGAACTTTCAATTCCGAGCAAATACTTTGCTTTATTAAAAGTTGGTTTTAAAAGCTGAGTTCTCATGAGAACATAAGGATTTAAAAATTTGCAGTTGGGTTTTATTATTAAGATAGACCCTATTTGGTTTTCTGAAGTTGCTGTTGTGATTTGCAGAAGGCAACTTTGTGAAGCGTTTTGATCTCTAATGGGTTTTATTATTAAGATAGGCCTATTTGGTTTTAAGTTGCTGTTATGTTTTGCAGGTGTTAAACTGCGTTGCTGTTTTGTATTTAACCCACATCCCACGGTCAATATAGGGCATTGGTAAAGTGGATAACATGTACCTCGATGATACGTGTCGTGATGACTGTTTCCTGACTAAGGCTCCAAATATTAAACTAAGTTTAGTCCGTGTATTCATCCTTGGAATATCATTTCCGATGACATGGGTGCTAAATTTCATACCGTATCATGAATGCACTAAGACTAAGACAAATAATAATGTACATGTATAACCTCATTTTGAACAGAGGTTTCCAGATTGACAATCTACAATCAGTTATATGGTTATTATCTTTCTCAAAGTTGATCACTTGTACAGCCTTAAAAAAAAAAACTTGTGATCATCTTTATAATCACCTGTCATTTGGCGTACTAGGCCATGTGTTTCATTATGTGTGTCAGTTCTCATGTTTACTTAATTTTACTTGTCTTTATTGAAAACAAGACAAAAAGGAGTCAATAAAAACAAGTTTGATATTTTGATAAATTTATGTCGTTAATGGTTATTCATTTATTTATTTCTGTAGTAAAACGACCATGGGCTGTCCTATGGAGGACGAAAAGTGACCATCTGTTTTTCTGCTCTCAGAGTAGCCAAAAAGCAGATTTTAAGTTTTTGTTGGATGATCTTTTCCACTTTTCTACTAATTTTCTACATCACAAGCAGATTTTAACTTTTGTAAAAACAAGTTTTTCTGCTTTTCTGCTACCGGAAAAGCAGATCTTAAATCGGTGGCCGAAAAGTGGCCATCGGCTTTTCTGCCTTCATAAAGAGAATCGCGCCCTCCTCTACTAGCGCTGAACCGCATCTCAAAGAATAATTTATATTAGCATAATTAATTAATCATCTAGCCATCATCCAATATAGCCTGCATGATCGGGAAATCATTCATATAGGGAGGACCATGGTTATTATTGGTTTTCACGGCGATCGTCTTCAGATCCCAGGAAAGGAAACGGTAGCAACCCCTCTTCACCGTCAGCGCATAAGGCGCGCGGTCCTCTTTATTATGAAGGCAGAAAAGCCTACGGGCCACTTTTAGGCCGCCGAATTAAGATCTGCTTTTCCGGTAGCAGAAAAGCAGAAAAGTTAGTTTCTACAAACATTCGATATGCTTTTGAGGTAGCAAAAAGGAAGAAAAGAAGAGAATTGCATCTAACCAAACCGTAGAATTTGCTTTTTTGCTACTCTGAGAGCAGAAAAACAGATAGCCACTTTTCGTCCTCCATACCTGTCCGCAAAAACATTTGCTTTTCTGGTAGCAGAAAAGCAGAAAATTGCATTTTACCAAAACGTTCCATCTGATTTTCTGCTTACAGAAAAGTAGAAAACTAGAAAAGCACATTTTACAAAAGCGTTCGATCTGATTTTCTGCTACTTGGAGAGCAGAAAAGCAGATGTCCATTTTTGAACCCCCATACTGTCCAGGCAAAAGGCAAAAGTTAACAACTGTTATAAAGAAAGATGTGCCTTCCAGACCTCGCTAATTGTTTTGCATATCAAAATTGAATGTAAAATATCATTGAAAATATCAATTATATCAACCATCCTAAAACAAAAACAAACAAAGATCAAGAATAAAGAAGAAGAAGAAAAGGTGGATAAATATTAAAAGAAGTAAACAAAATTAAAATATACAAAATTGTGCAGTACAAAAAAAACATTTTCCTCACAATCACCCAAATTAAATTAAAATACAAGACTCAAGTTAAAAGAGGAAATGACATGATAAAAATTACAACAGTAATTGAATGTCTTACAAAGAACACTACTCTTAATGAGTAAAAATAAAAATGGCGGTAAAATGATGATTCTTTTTCTCAAGTTGATTTAATTTTTAAAACTCGGTCATTTACTATATAGTGCCCATTGGTGACAGTAGCCCCAGAGCTTGGTCATTTAACCAGGACACACTCAAGCATCTAAGATACCAGTCCATATTATTTTGTGTAAAACACCAAACTTCAGTGGCAAATGCCTTGGTTTTTAATAATCGTTTTGTCCAGAATTTTGGCAACCTATATAATTAAACATGTGAAGAAGAAATTGGTTTTGAAACGTTGCTCACAATGAAGGTCTTTTATTTTGAGAAGTAAATGTTCCAGTGAAAAACATGCAAATACCTTTAGGCAACATATAACATACTTTGAAAAGAAATCGTCTAATGGCTAATTTGATACTAAAATCTTTCACCCAAATGTTATCAGTTCGGTAAATCTTAATATTCATAAGCAAGATTATAATGTCCTATACTCAACAGTTACCTGAACGTACAGATTTTAAACGCCCACAAAAAACCAAAACCAAAAACAAACAAACACCGTGGTGTTAAATTAGGCATGGGTATGTGTCATTGCATCTTGATCATTTGTCATTCTTCATGTTAGCCAGTCCTCGAGTTCTCTGTGAACATGGTTGCGTAAAAGGAGGTATAAATCAAGGGCAGACTCTGGTGTCTTGGGCTGCAGGAATCCATTCTCTGTCATATGCTGTAGGCAAAAGTTGAAAACATCTTCATCACAAGGAAAATCCTTGAAAACGCTGTGCTGCAAACAGGCATCTATCTGGCCTTGGTTCACGCCGGCAAGGAAATTGGTTCGGCCATAGAGCTCTGGAATTGTGTACATGACGAAAGGCCGACCATTAGGAACGTTTGCATTTCGAGTGGGGGCGATGCTGTGGGTATTCCAAATACGGACAACCTCATCAAGTTCGTTCTGAAAGATAAAAAATAGAGAGCAGCCTCAATAAAAACGTTGAAAAGTTTAACAAATTTTACGCGGACATTATTTGTGATGATAAGATGGTAACACAGTTCAGTAACACAATCGTATGTGTCTATTATAGCTATTAGTGGTCCCAGTATTAACTAATAAACTAAACAAAATGTCGGATCGGAAGGACACTAGCTCATATCTGTGTTGCCGCATGCTACCCAGGGAGTGTAAAATTGTTCACGTTCACTCATCACTGGATCGAAGTTCAATACAAATTCAACATGAGTTTTGCCCATCCAAATAGACAAGTTTAATTTATCTTTAATGTTTGTACAATTCTTACCTGAATCAGCTTCATAAAGCAGAACTGGAGCAAATTCCTATCTATAAAGTCGCCTGTGAAATACCCATCATCTTTGAGAACCCCGAAAAAGTTCATCCAGTACTGCGCAAATTCTCTTCGTAAAATGCCCCACCACCGTTCTATTCTCTGATTGTGAGGACTCGTTCCGTACAAAAACGCTTTCCGATGACCACTCAGAAAACTCTGCATGTCTCGCACTGTGCCGTTCTCTGTTCCAAGGTCTGCCCGAACAAATTTTGGGCAGCCCATTCGTCTTTGCACTTCCTCAATGTAGTAACCTGCTATCACCTGCGGGTTGTTATTGGTGGTGTAAACGTTAAGCCAAATTATAGCTCGGGAAAAGCCATCGATACATCCGTGTATACAGAAGCCGTACTGCTTTAATTTGTCGTAGCCGTCCATATGCCATATGAAATCTGGACCTCTAGCAAAATATGCCCGTCGTTTAAGTCTCTTTCTAAGCCTACTTTCAACTCCCTCTGGATCTATAATTTTGAGCAGCAAACGAACAGTTTCCCTGTCCACTGTCAGCCCGGCATGGATGCATTTTAGATGTAGCCATCTATATCCTTGTTGATTGCCTTGCTTTGACAATATGTCAACAATAAACATGGCAACATCTAACACGTCCGATTTGTGTTTCCTTCTGAAGAGTCCAAGTCTATTCAATTCACGCTTTAAAGTCCGCAGACTAATGATGATTCTGTGATTTGCTGCCAGAGAACAAAGGATTTCCTTAAATTTTAGGCCCAGATGAAAGTAAACTTGAATTAATAACTCCCGTTCCATGTTCCCGATCATGACTTTCTTTCAACTCATTAAGCTGCATTGGGTAGGAGGACATGAAGTTTCGGCCGCAGGATAATAAGTGGCGGCCGCGAGATACTAAGTGGCGGCCGCGAGATACTAAGTGGCGGCCGCGATATACTAAGTGGCGGCCGCGAGATACTAAGTGGCGGCCGCAAGATAATAAGTGGCGGCCGCGAGATACTAAGTGGCGGCCGCAAGATACTAAGTGGCGGCCGCGAGATACTAAGTGGCGGCCGCAAGATAATAAGTGGCGGCCGCGAGATACTAAGTGGCGGCCGCAAGATAATAAGTGGCGGCCGCGAGATACTAAGTGGCGGCCGCAAGATAATAAGTGGCGGCCGCGAGATACTAAGTGGCGGCCGCGAGATACTAAGTGGCGGCCGCGAGATACTAAGTGGCGGCCGCGAGATATAAGTGGCGGTACAATGAAATACATCGCACATGGGGAAACATACATCTACTTGTGAAGTGGCACGAATAGGGCTTCATAGGTTTCCCCAAACTTATATTTCAGTGTTCCGTATATCACGGATGTATACGTGACCTTGATGTGTGTGGCGGGCGACCGTGGGAAGCGTGTGTGATATAACGTGACGTGAACATCCGAATCTGTTGTCTAGAGCTAGGTCTAGGTCTTCGCTCCATTGGAAATACGCAGAGACACCAAGACAATAGACCTAGCCATATAATAGCTCTGAAAGCCCGTGATGAACCTGCTATAAAACAAAAGTTAATTTACACGTGTGTTTATGGTGCCTCGCTTTCGTGTACGCGTCACAACAATGACTCACCACCTTTAACCTTTGACCCCAGCGCATAAACATTACTGGGAAAATGTTACCTTGGTCGTTTGGATGGAGTTAGATGCGTTTTACTAGCCTACTTTTAATTTAGTTTAACATTTATCCTTGACAATATCATAATGCCGTCACTATGACAAATCCTGCTAAAAAGGATACCACTGGCACGGACAAAGGGTCGCCACGTAGCAAGGCCTCGGAACTGCCAGACTCTGACTGCGAGAAATCGCTGCCACCTAAGCGTGTCCGGTTATCGGGCAACAGTACGGAAGTAGTGGAGGGATCATCAACAACAACAACATCGGACCGGGGGAGTACTTCCACTTCCAGTTCCACCACAACCGGTTTGGCAGCCACGATAGCACCGGGGATACGGCGTGTCTCGCCCCGGCGAGAGCAGCTGAGTGATCGCCGGACAGTTCTAGGCGTGGACAGTCGGGAGGGGACGGTTACTTCAACTTCTGGCCCGTCATTGCTGGACTGGCGACAAGACGTCGCTACTTTTCTACCGTCATCATCGGCCATGACCATGACCACTGGTGCCGGATCTAAGAAGTCCAGTCAAGATGGAGGTGACATGGTGGATACTAGTAGTACTACTACTAGTAGTACTACACGCTCTCCTTTTGGTTACACTAGGTCATTGGATGCCTTGAAACAAACAATCGAGGACAAAAAGAAGAGAAACTCGTCCAGCATTTTCAGTAAGTGACAAAAATGGTAACGTTAGGCCTAAGTGTGGTGTCAAATGGGGCCCATATCAATGAAGGAAATAAAACAACTTTTTACAAAGTTAAAAGCCGCATCCTCTTTGGGTAAGGGTCATTTACTGGGTACGATACCTATAAAGGGAATGAAAACAACTTTTTTTAAAGAGACAAATATATGTTCTTGGTGTCCTCTTCAATATTTATTATTACCGGTACTTGTTAGGAAAGGTTAAATTTGTGAAAAGAGGGCAGGGCTTTGATTTTTGAGGGAAATTATGGGGTACAAATGGTAATGAAGATGCAACTTTTCACGGACGCACGGAATGGCCGCATACGAGAATATAGTCTAGTATCTGCACCCATTGTGTGGACTTTTGATATGTTGGTGGTAGGTACCAGACTAAACTAGACTAGCCAGACAAGTCAAAATGGCAGATGGGCTGTTTTCAAGTTCACAACAAGCGCGTAGATTTTTACTCTGAGACGTTGAGCAAATTTCTTCTATCTGGGGTTATAAGGACTTGGGAACATTTGCTGAAAGTCAAAAATATCATTTTGGAACAGTAAAAGCTAGTAAGTTGTTTTTATTCCCTATAAGTAAACTTCACGGATAAAATGATCCTTTGGATATAGCGGTACGTGTATGGTTTCATGACTGCCAAACAAAGAAAAATAATTGACTATTAATTAGGGATACCACAAACGAAGGGCTGATTAGCTCAGTTGGTGGGGCGGCTTCAATATATTTAGGAGAGTACAGTACTTTTAGCTGGTTCGAATCCTCCTCCAGTCAATTGTTTTTGTCCACCTTTCAATGACATAAAATTCAGTCAGTTTCCCTTGTGGCTATTTGACAATGAAAAATTTGTTTAGTTTGGAATACACAGAAAGACCAAGTGTCCCAATATTCCATACCATTTATCACTGATGAAATAGGGTTTGTCAAAATTAAAAAATGGCTTGCTCTTTGGCCAAAACAACAAACAGATCCCTCCCCACCAATACAAAGATGCCCCCAAAATACATGAATTAATCCATTGGCGATAACCTTAGCCCTGGTTCCGTACAATTGACCTTTGTATTGAAAACAAATTGATAAGGGGTGAAGGATGTGAAGTTAAACTTGTGATAACACATTATCATAATACAAAGAATAAACAATGTCCAATATTTATCCATTGTATACATAATCATGATCTTTGTCATTGGGTATTGCACTGTTGTGTTGTGACTGTTGTTCTTCAGTTAACCAAAAGCAGAAATTGCCAGAAAGTCTGTATTTTTTCAATGCCCTGTCCTGTTATGTACAAATACTGCAGTCATTATACTGGCCATTGTGTGTTTTTTTATGAAATGAACAGGAAAACAACAAAGGGGGACGATATTACATGTAGAAGTTGTTAGTTACTTAGTGCAGTATATATTTGTTTTTAATCATCAAATAACCACAAGGGAAACTGACTGAATTTGTAAGTCATTGAAAGGTGGAGAAAGAAAAATTTATTGGAGCGGGATTCGAACCGGAGACCTCCTGAATACCGTACAATGTACAAGCGCTCTACCAATTGAGCTATCCTGGCCTACATTGGTGGTGCCCCTAATAGTCAATTATCTTTGTTTGTATGGCAGTCAGAAGCCATAAAACTACGCACCACTGGATAGTTCAGTTGGTGATTTACTACTACTCGTAAATAGTGAACCACTATATTTATTTGAATCAAAAGTCTAAGGCAGAATCTTAAATGCAAGGTTAGCTTTTGATTGATGTTTCTTATTTCTTATACGGTAATCCTAGCCCCTTTTTGCCATTGTGTTCAGATGCCAAATGCCCCCCCCCTCCAAATTGCATTTCAATAGCACAATATTTTGACCAGCCAGCTGGGATTTTGACTATAAAATTGCTGCCATTCTAAACCTAGCTGTATCTCTAGTCCTTGGGACTGTGGTCTTTGGTCTTTGACATTGTCAACTGAGCCAGAGAATAATTGCCGTCGCGCTCCAATGTCAAGGGTGTAATGTACCCAGTGTAGCAGTGATGCTGCACCATAGACTTAAATAACCTATAGACTGACAACAGAGGGCGTGAGCGCATAATTTTGGAAACGGACGCCGTCTTAAAGAACTGTAGGCAAAGTGCGCGTCACTCAGTGCGCGAGGCGGCGGAGGCGCACGTAGACAATTATTTTATTTTGAAATCCCGTAAAGATTCTAAAAGAGGCCAGTTGCGCTCGTAATCTCGCACTAGTTCCCTCTCATAAAATCAAGATGAAATTTCAAACACAAAAGTTTTCATTCAATATTTCCATTATTTGAGAAACATATTTTACTGTGCAATGGTACGTGAAGTAAACTTAATGCCCCAATGAGTTTAAAGTGCATATCAATTAGTTTTCATCTAGAATTTCTTGTTTGAATCAATCCTCCCTATTCAATCGTGCGTTAACAAAAGTTGTTTTTTTTGCCCATAGTTTGGCAATAGTCGGGTGCTGTCACAATTACGGTACCCCGGCATACATTTGAATAGGGCGCTGTCGGTCTATAGGTTATTTATGTCTGTGTGGTGCACATTATGTGTACAAAATATTAACTCCATTTGTGCTGGTTGTTTTCTCGTAGAATTGGACTGGGTCTGGAGTGAGAAGGAGGTATCAGACGCCTGCATGCTGGTCCTGGACGCAAACGGGGCGCAGGTCTTCTTCCACCAGGACTACAGCTGTGGCACGGCCGCCGCTAGGGGAACCCAACCCATGTCCGAGGGACAGCACTTCTGGGAGATCCGCATGGATTCGCCCGTCTACGGCACGGCCATGGTCAGTGCCAACTTTTCTGAAAATCATTTTTTTAAGGCCACAAGCACTTCTGCAGAGTTGATTAGGGTTGTACTTTTAATAATTTTCAGGCAAGAAACAATTAAATTCCTCTATTACACGCACTCTCCTGAGGATGAACAGAGCACACTGTTCGGAATGTTGAGATAATACCATCGGTTCTTCTAAAAGCCACACACTCTCATAGAAGAGATTACATGGTGTCACCACAAACCTACCTTCTTCTAGTCCTTCCACCATGCATAGCTTCTAGTCTTATAAATTCCTCAAGAACTTTGCTTATCAATTTGTTTTTTCTTCATTTCCAAATCACAGATGCTTGGCATAGGTACCAAGCAGATTGACCTGGGTCAGTACACCCATACATTCTGCAACATGCTAGGCAGTGACGCCAACTCGGAGAGCTGCGGACTGTCGTATACGGGCCGCTTCTACCAGGGTGGCGCCAACGGGAGGGCCTTCTGCAGCAAGTTTGGCCAAGGAACGGTCATTGGATTGCACCTGGACATGTGGTTCGGGACGTTGACGTACTACAAGAATGGCCAGTGTTTAGGTGAGCCAAGGGTGTTTATATACCAGACACAAATAACTGACACTGGCTGTACAGGGTGTCCCCAAAAAAACTCAACACTTTGTGTCGAGAACTATTTTATGAAAATTAAACTTCAAGATTCATATAAGTGATACAGCCATGTCTTGGTTGTCACCATGTAGAATTTGAGCAAAATTAGACTGAAATTAAGAGAAAAAACTAAGACTGAATCACCCAACCTCAAAACCCAATTTTCATCTTTCTTTCAATGCACATTATGTGTGTATTGACCACTTATTTGGGAATACTGCAAATTTTCCTTTAATTTAAAGAGTACCCTTTCAATTGGTCATATTTTCGCCAATTTCTGCCCGAATGTGCTTAAATTCTACATGGTGATAGCCAAGACATGGCTGTATCACACAGCTGAATCTGGAAGTGATAGACCATTTAATTTTATCATAATGGTTCCCGACACAGTGTTGCGTTTTTTTCTGGGACACCCTGTATATATGCACAAAAGATACATGTAACAGTACTGTAGTGAAGTCTCCTTTGAATATACATGTGTATACATGTACTTCCCTTTTCTGCATGCCTCACCTGGTGGCTGGATCACCACAGTCATTTATGACTTTGTTCTTTTCCGTAAATGATATCAAGCTGTGGTCATGTATTTTGTACTCTGTGTAGTGTACATTATAAAAAGCATACATCTGTATCTGTGTAGTGTATACCCCATCATTGGAGGCATTTGACACTTGGTGATCCTTGACTTTTTTATGCCTGTATTGATAGCCTGGATACCTCTGGTCATTATCTCAGTGGCTTCTGTTATTTCCTTGGTGGCCCTTCAAATGTTGCAGGACACATTCAACAGTCTGATTAAAATGCCAACATTTTTTTAACTTCTGATGACTAACCTGCTAATGGATCATTCCAGCTTTGCTCTTAAGCCCCTCCCATGTATGTATTTACTGCATGTGAGTTTGACCAGGGCTTTCATGGTCACCTGGGACCAATTTCGTAAAACTGTTAAGCTAAAAAATTGCTTAGCACAAAAATGTCTCGCCCAATAAAACAAACCACCATTGAAAATGTGACCAAGTGGAACCAAGGCAAGGACTTGGACCGAAACAAACATGAATTTTTGTTAACCTGTGGTGCAATTTATTCAGTATAAATTATAATCGGTTTCTCCTCAATCATCAATAATGAAATCATAACTGGGGGTTCATTTTGTCCCCGTACGGAAATATCGAGAAAGAATCAAAAAAGTCAAGTAAGCATAAATGTAAGTTTATAAGTTTAAAGTTTTAAAGTTTTAAAGTTTAAAGTTTAAAGGCTACACGTATAGTGTGGGGGGTAATTACAACACCTGTAAAAATAAGAAGTTTGTGTCAGATCGTTACATAAAACACAACTTGTAATGCATCAGATTTATACTTTAACTGACCAAGGCTTTGATTCATTTCATGCAAAGTCAATAAATAATACCTCATTGTCACAATAGTGATTTCATCCTTTATAAATACAGTTGAATGTTACAATTACAATGCAATATTTATGAAATACATTTCCGTCAACCCGTACCTTAATCTAAGGTGTTGTATTATAGGGAAATGTCTCCCAGCACCCTCAATGGCTAGAGACCATGCGCTGGAGGTTGCGTCGGTTCACGGCTGTGAATTAATAATCATACATATAACGCTATGAAACAAAGTGTTTTAGGATTGGGTACGTGGAAATAAAGCGTTCTTGCGTCGTTTGAATTAACTTCCAATAATCATCTTAATAATTCAGCAACCTTAATGAAATTAGTTGTAATTACGCAATGAAACGGCCAGTACTTTTCCATGCACATCACATCATTTTACAATTCAAAAGGTTGTTTCCAAAATGTGGCCTTAGCAATAAATTGTACGATAAATGGCCTGCAAGGGGCCTCTCATCTACATTAATATACTATAACACAAGGTATAAAGTCAATCAACATTATACATTTCTTGGTTGTAAGTTATGTCCCGAAAAATACAGTTGCTTTACAGTTAAATACATTTCAATAATTTCCACATGAAACTCACCCAGAATAATCGAGAAGGGTTGTCTTAGCTGTAGTTAGGGCTGATCTTAGGATTGATGAGCAAATGTTGACGAAAAGGAACCCAAAATAATATCTAACTCAGAAAAAGGAAGGAACGGAAAGGTGACTCCTTCCGCCGTGGCTCGTGGTGCAGGAATGGTCTTAGCTCTATGATACGTGTTCTATATAGCACGCACACGACGCGCCACACCTTAATATGGTTCACTGCATTTCACTTATTTTAGACGTGTAGGGTAACCTGGTCCCCAACTTAATTGTTATGTATGCAAAGTTATGACCACTTGCGTACGTAATCGACTGAAACGCAACTTGTCTAAGTCGGTCGGTTACAAAAATTCCATTTGATATGCATGGTCAGCGAACAACAGCCAAAGAACAATCACAAGTGATACACAACACGTGGACATTTGGTTGTTAACCCTGTTTTTATTAAGACAGAAATGTCATGCTTAGCAAATTTTTGCGCTTAACAGTTTTATGAAATTGGCCCCTGATTGAAAGGCGTCCTCCAATCGGTCAATGCGCACAGTTTGATTGACATGTCGGTAGGGTCTATTGTCGAATTATTAAAAGGTTCAACCTAGTACACCGTTCATGGAAGTAATAATCCAGTACCAATTTTGATCTTTCTTTTTTTTATTTGCGGAAAAGGTGTTGCAACTAAGGGACTTCTAGGGAAGGTCTGGTACCCTATGATCAGCTCCACGGCAGCCAGGTCCAGCATGTGTCTCCAGACTGCCCGTTCCTTCCCCTCATCCCTGCAGTTCTGGTGCTGTCGGACGTTACGGCGTGCCATCCCCGTGGAGCACAGCGTCCTGGAAGTGCTGCAGTTCCCGCCGGGGATGCGGGCCTTCCTGGAGGACAACCTCATGTGGTTGCTGGACTCTCACTGCCGCGGCGACGTGGACGTGATGACCAAGGGCACACAGACAGACCTCAGCATGGCCACGCACCAGCTCAACGACGTGCCGCTCATCAGGAGACCAGACGCGACGGAGGACCCGCCCGGTGAGGCATCACCTAGCTCATAGTCAACCACCACCGACCGACTGGTTTTCCCATCCGACAACTCAAGAATGCACCTGTTTTTAATAAAATATTTAAAATGATCCACCTATTCTCTCCTGTGTATCTAAATTGTAAACAGAAGTGTCCAGTGTACATAACTGTTGTTAATATCGCCCTGTTGTCTTTTTTCTTTGTTTGTCTTGATTTTTGGGGGTGAAAAGAGAAAATGTGACCCAACTGGAACTTGAAGCCACTGCTAAATCATGCAAGCCATTGGGCCTTTACGACACCTGGCTTGAGACTGGGCTTGGTACTTATTTCACTATTGCCATTAGAGGCCCACAAAACAAAATGAAGGGATTGGGCCACATGACGAAGCCAAAGAAAGGCTCCAGCTTCGCCATGTATCTCAAGCTCTTCATTTCATTTGGGACACAAAATGGCGTTAACAAAATAAATCCCAAGCCTAGCCTCAAGCCCTATTTCGTAAAGGCCCTAGGAGACACAAAGAAGGAACCATCATCAATCCAATCATGTAACTTTTGGGATTAAATTGTGAAACCAGCCAGGTTTAATACCGGTAGATTGAAAGGCACAGTGCAGGATTGGTAACAAACCAAAACAGAAAATGTATACAGATTTACCCATAACATACCCGGTATAAAGATGGACATGATACAAACCCCCTGCTCAAATATTTCTGCCTGAAATGGTACATTTGTTAAGTGTAAGACAAATAATTTACGTCTCACAAGATCGCCATTTGGGGGCATAGGTGGCAAGTGCGTTGGGTACTCGCCTCTCACCAATGTGGCCCGGGTTCGAATCCGGCCTGGGTCATATGTGAGTTGAGTTGTGCGTTGGTTCTCTCCTATGCTACGAGGGTTTTTCTCCGGGTTCTCCGGTTTTCCTCCCTCCACAATAATCAAACACTTTCGATCTCAGGCTGTGCACCGTGATCATAATGAGTTGAAGGGCGCCCATGAAAGCCCGCTACTCGATCACGTTGAAGTCGCATCTTTCGCAATTCAGCACCCCAGCTGCCAGTAAGGATGATTAGCCTCCCAAATTATTATTATTATTATTTTTATTTAAAAACAGTCTTTATGTTTTATACAAAAAAACTAAGGGTCGTTTTTTTGCCATTTGTTTGGAACTCAGATCTCCGATTGAACTCAAATTTTCACAGGCTTGTTATTTCATGTACATGCTGGATTTGTGGGTGCTGTTCTTTGACCATTACCAATCATGTACAGTATTATACCTTTGAGTTCACCAGATGATCCTGGTATTAGCTCACAGTTCAATCTGGTTGATAAAAATGTTTGCCTTTACAAGTGGTTTATTTTAACAACTCTCAGGGAATGTATAGAGTATTAGATGCTTCACGAAGTTGGAAAGTATGAATTTTGTTGGCCTGACTATAAACCAGGTTTATACTGTGCCACAAAATAAAAAAATGCAAAGCTCTGGTGAGGAGACGTTTTAAGCCTAAAAAGTCCCAAAGTGTGAAAGCATAACGTTTATATGCCTATGTAATATAGAATGCTTAGAAACAAGCTCCACGCCTTCGGTATACTTGCCTCAATATTCTGTTTTTGTTTTTTATGAATTTGTTTTTGACATGTATGATAGTGTTTACATCTCTACATTTGTTCCTGGTTTCTTCATAAATACGGAAATTTTTATATTAATTTTCTTGTCTGGCAAACAAAACAAAACTGAAAACAGGAGTTGCTGGATCAATCAAGCTATGAGTTCTTTAAAGGTACAGTACTGGATTGGTAACACATCCAGACATAACTGTTCACAGATTTACATATAACTTTCAGGGTGTGTGGAGATGGTGCTGGTAGAAACATACCGTTAAAATATTTCCGCCTGAAATGGTGTATTTATGAGAAATGGGTTTAACAACGACCGAAAACAGTTTTGATCTCGGGGTAAGATCAAAACCATTCTTTGTTTTCGCTATTTTCTTGTGGCTCAGATTGAGCTCAAATTTTCATGGTATTAGTTATGTTGGAGGAGACAAAGTGCAAGTGCTGTTCTGTGACTTTTACCAATCATGTATTATACCTTTAAACTATCATCTGGGAGGGAGGTGGCGAATACAAACTGCTGCTTTCTGCTGCAGTAGACTAGCAGGCTAGTCATTTTAAGACGCGGTGATCGTCTCTTCTTTCACGCAACTCTCACGAAAGCACTCTACTGAGAGTTGCGTGAAAGAAGAGACGATTACCGCTGCTAGTCTACTGCAGCTAGAGACAGCACCCCAAGAGGTCCGATCCCGATCTCCCAGTCCCAGCCATGCATAAGTCACATAGGGCCTTTATGAAATGAGGCTTGAGGCTAGGCTCGGAATTTATTTTGTCATTACCGCCATATGAAGTATTGATCAAGCATTTTTAAAATCAGATTTGTGTGATTTGATATGAGTTTGCTGACTTCACGAACTAGGTGTAAATTAAAAGTGTCTTAAAAATGTAGGAATTGAGAAAAGAGGGTAAAATGCATTTCAGTTCATGAATATTCATGTATTTTTTTTAATAGGCAATATTCAGATTATTTGTGTGTTCAGTCTTGCGCATTACATGCTACCACACATGATAGTGTATATGTACATGTACATGGCAACAATCATGTATGTATGATAAATTAAAGTCAGTAATTGTATAGTTATATAATAACAATGTAAAGAAAATGTAATAAATAAATATTGTTTGTACTAATGAATCACTAAATGGTTTAATATGAAACGTTCAGCATGTTCGGCATTAACCTCCAACTGTATGTGTCTTTATACATACATGTATCAGTCTTTGTACACGATATATGTAAAAGCAAGGATAGGGAACAAAAAGAATGCCTTAACAGCAGTATTCTTGTTAGGATCATTTGAGTGCCGGTGTGGTGGTCTCAGCTGTCTCCCGGTCTAAGCTGTCCCCCCTGATGTAGCCGGACATGGCACGCTACTCATCGGTAACTTTGGTGACTTTGCCATTGTTGAGCACAGAGATGGCATGATGTATATTACCATATTTGGTAAGGGGGACTGCTGAGACTGTGAGACTGCTAAGACCGGCACACCAGTTAAACTTTTGGACTACAAAGCATTTCAATGCTAGTTATAGATGTTCCTAAATCCTAATGCTTTCTGGTGCGGTTGATAGCCACGAATGTGTCTAAAAGACAAGTTTTTAGGGGAATCCCAAATGGGATTTCCACCAACGTATTCAAGAATACATTTTTACAATATTGGTTTTGTGATCAGTTTCTGATTTGATAAGCTGAAAATGAAAAATATAGTTTTATTTCTTTAATTATTTGAAAAGTGAACAAAGAAAGATTGCTCCGACAGCACGACATACTATCCGCCATTACTGCGGTGTCCCTGCCTGCCTTTTGTGTGTCAACACCCTGCCTTTTGTGTGCAGTGTGTACATGCCCCGATACACCGCAGCTAGGGCCAATTACCGGGACATGAATCGCAAGTCGGATTCACGTATACTCCCAAAAGAGTTAACTTAAAATACATCGAATTACATGGTGTCACTGCAAATAATCCCCTGTCATTAACTGCTTCATAAGCAGAAAATATCAAGAAAAAAGCTGAAATGTAAAAGTTCCTGTACTTTTGTAGAGAGCAGGGGTACCGAAAAGCTGAAATTCTGAGTCAAAATCTAATTAAAAAAATTTGAACTTCGATTTAGATTTAAAATCTCACATCCCTGATGAAGCACATGATTTTACTAATTTTAACAATCGATTATGAGTTCATAGCGCTGTATAACAGACAACTTGAACACACCAACAAAGATTGCTTTACTTTACTTTAAATTTCATCCTAGAATGTTCGGAAGGATTAAGAAGCTTCTATGTGAAGGACATTTCTTGGACATTTCCAGGCATGTGTGTGTTATCTATTTTGGAGGAATCCTTTTGTTCTGTTTTGTTCTTGTTTTTGAGCAAAACAAAATAAAGTGTATAACACATTAAACACACGATTCTACAAGTCAAATATGGACTGTTATCCTTCATTTTGTCCCATTTTAATTACCATTTTTAATTAAGGAATGCCGGAACCAAATCCGCTAAAATTGACAATTTGTGAATTTCTAAGATGCTTGTCGTCAGTGTTTGTTTTGGTATTCACTGTAAAGTCTTTAAAAAAAAAACCAATGACCCCTATGTACTCATGCATGCATCTTGGACTGAACAAAAAAAGAGGAAATTCCAATCTTTACCAAACTTTGCACAGTGTTTTTCACTTTTTAATGGCATAAGCTTGAAATGAAAAAAGAGGAAATCAGCTGATCCGAGGAAAAGTTGCATGCCTGTGTAGTGTGTACTGTTCCTTTACTTAAACATACTCCCATAGACAAAGTACACATTGGGTGTGTTCGATTTGCTTCCATTCATGGGGCAGCCCTGACCTGGCAATGGTCGTGTATACTGCACAAAACAAGCAGGTTGGAAGAGTTTGACTGGTGTAGACTTGTGGAAGCTAAAGGAACGCACCCATTGGTATAAACTGGAGGACCATTTCCAACAAAAGGGCTTTGTTATAGTTTGAGGAAAACAATGAATTCAATTGTTATCTTGTAGCCAATGTACTGTACATGAATTTGCATGAAGCACATGCATTTTTATTGTTTTTTCACACAATTTATTCCATTGTAATAAAAAACAATTACCGGTAATACAAGTAATAAACTACTGCAAACTGCTCATCAGCCAAAATAATAACCTGAAACATGTACAATGTTTGGAGTCAGGAGGGCCTGACGTTTCAATCCTAGCTGGCTCTTTCTCAAAGCCTTAGAGAAATATCCAGCTAGGACAGAAACATCAGGCCGATCTGACTCCAAGCATTTTATATAAGGCGATTAAGGAGTAAGGAAACTTCTGCACAAAAAATGCATTGTACACAACCATGTATCAATAAGCACCAGTTTATTTTTACTTGAGTAATAAAAAAGTATGAAAGGCAACCAAATATAAACAAGTGATTCATTAAAAAAAAAGATCAAACAATGACATAGACCTACAATTTTTGGCAATTTTTTGCAATGGCAGCATTAAAGGTAGTATCATACTTTGGTTAGAAAAGACCAAAAATAAAAGAGAAAAGACTTAAGAAATACTGTGACCGTTTTACACTGTTTTCTCAAAAAGTGGGCACCGTATGGGACTGAAAATTTCACAGATGACTGTTACTGTATCAGTCTTGATATTTTTGCCCATGAATCTGCATTTCTTTGACAAAAACCAAAGTATGATACTACCTTTAAAGACTATATTGCACAAACTTTGGACCCTATAATTGAAAGGCACCAGGCCAGTAGTTGGAAGATGAGAAATGCTCACACAATACCCGTAACTTATATGCGTGAAGACACGATGGTGGAAACTTGCCATTTGAATAATTCCAGCTATTAAAATTGCTTCATTTTTATGGGGGAGGGAGGAAAAGAAAAACAGTTTATGTCTCAGGGAGATCAAAGGTTTTTTAACGTTTTGAAGAAATTGAGTTGGTTGTGGGTTTAATAATTTCTTGTGACATAGAAAGCCTCGTCAACTGAAGCTTCAGGGAAAGTGAGACTGCTGTTATGTGACATCTATCAATGATGTGTTATCCCTATGATCTTGTGACTGGAAGGAATTTGTCCAGCGAACTTCTCCCCCCCCCCCCCCCCCTCCCGGCTTCCAGACACACCTGTCATTTGTCCAATGGGAGACCTTTGAGAACCGGTCTTCAAGTCAACAGCGCACGCGCACTCACGCGCAAAACAACGCACGCATGCTCACAATTGCGTGCGCATGATATGGTTTGCGCATGCGCTGTCTCCCATAGCCTTTTCGAAGTATGGCGGACACAATAGGAGGGTGCTGTTTGAAGTGGGTAATTTGAATCGAACACAAAGGATTTTACCCAAACCAATCATCATAACCCTATCATGTCCGTCATACCTCTAAAAGGCTAATGGTCATCTAGAGAGCTAGGTTTGGTTCCGTGGAGGTCATGAGTGTGTGGACTCGTTTGGACAGCTCGGGGCCTACCCTCCGTGACGTAGCCAGCACCCCTTCCCCTCTTCGTATCTAGAGGATTCAAAAACAAAAACCATCCCTTACTATTAATACATCACATCATAACAAAGGTCTGAGCCTTATAGGTATAACATTCTGATTTATACAAAGACCTGTTTAATAGGGGAACAAGGATCTTGAGCCAGAAGCATGACAGAGTATTGAACTCACCACAATGTCTTGCAGCAGCTTTCTGGCCTCTTGGACTGTGTCACACTTTGCATAAGCCTGTGCAAGAAACAGCATCATCACAACAAGCATTACTTCTGATGGTGATTTTTTTATCCATATGAAATATGTCTCACTTTGATGAAGCAAGTCACATAAAAACATAGTTTAAATCTTGATGATGTGAAGGAGATAATGGTCTTGCCATTATGTGAATTTGTGTTGATCACGGAACATAATTTTGATCAAAGGGTGCACGAGTTTCAATTTACAGAGTTCAAGTCTGTTATTTAGTCACATTGTCACATACCTGCAACAGAAGCCTAGGTGATGGGTAAGCGGCAACGATACAAGACGCCACCTCGGGGCTGACATTGCGGAACTGCTGTAGCTGCTGCCGCCACACCCGCAGCAGGCCCCGCCCTTCTTTGCTGACCTTGACCCCGCCCGCCCACTCTGTGTCCACATGGAAGGAGAAGGTGGCTTTGTCTCGTTCCCGCCTGCAAGAAAACGGATGGGACAAAAAGTCTGTCAGGCTCCGGCTCCATTTCGTGAATTCATTCTGAAATAACGGGTATCAAAATAGAGGCTTTTGGCTGCGGTTCTGAAGTAGACTCTCTTGTTTGAAAAGGGAAACAGAGCTTCAGCTTCAATAAAAAAAACCCAACCTATATTTTCAGCATATGGATGTCAGAGCTGGAGCCTGAGCCCGAGCCTCCGTTTCGTAAATGCACATAGTCACATATCTATGGGTTGATGTGGCTGATACACAAGGCCTCCCATCAACTTGATTACATTGTAGCTGCATCCTTCAGAGGATGATTAGCCTCCCAAATTATTATCATCATTATTATTATCAATTTCAGCCGGAACGGTCCATTCAGAGGGAGGCCACTTACTTGAACGGTGTCTCTGCCACTGATTTGGTAAACATGGCAACCGCATCTGCCACTTCTGCGGGTGTCTCAAATAAGCGCACGTTGCATCCCGTATGAAGCTGCAGATCTACCAGCGCCTACACAGTCATAGAACAATCGTAAAAAAAGTCCTAAATTTCAGGAGGAGAAAGTTAATACTGAATGGTTGAATTAAAATTTTAGACTTTTGAATTTTGAAAGATGTATTATCATTTTTGAAAACTTGAGAACAGACATAGAGCTTCAAATTAACATGTACGTAATTGGGTAAATGCTGCATGGTTGAACTTTGAAAATGAAAAATGTTCATTGTATGCACCTTTAAATAGTGAAACAAGTTTAATTGATTATGACATAAAGCGAATACATTTTTCAGATTAGCCTTTCTTCAAAAGGAACAAAATTTGGAGTTATGTGAAATGTTTACTTGGTGAAGAATACTGACTAGATTTTACTTGCATGAAGTCAATTCTTCAAATGCGCAGGTATAGATGGACAATTGGGTAGGTGCCAGAAAGTAGGTGCGGGGAAAAAAAACAAAATTTGACCGTGGATTATAAATATTAATACGAGTAATAAACTGCTGCAAACTTCTCATCAGCCACAAATGACCTGAAATATATTAAATGCTTGGAGTTAGGAGGGCCTGACGCGTTTCAATCCTATCAGGATCTTTCTCATCAAAGGCTGATTATAAATGTTTCTACTTTGTACAGCTTTTATATTATCAAATTTTCCGTGTCCTATGATTCTGTTGAACTGGATTCACCACTCGGAGACTCACCTCTTCCATGTCCACTCTGGTCACCACCGTGGTGATGTCTTCGATGGGGCGTTTCTTGCGTTGTTTCTTCACCGCAGCAGTAGAGGGCTCACTGCCAAGGACGGCGGAGCGGAAGTTGCGCTGCTTGGAGTTCTTCTTCAGTCTACATCGGGCACCCAGGAGAAATGACTGGTGTTACGTTAAGTTTTGGTCTTCACAAGAATAAGGGCCTACCAGTAAATCTTTTACTTGCTTCAAAGGACTCTATGTATATATACCAGTATGCTTCCTCATTATTTCGATTACACAAATAACCATCATTTTCACATTTTGTGAACCAAAAAACCCTAAGGAATTGTGCATCTGTTGGTTTCATTTTTGCCCAGCTGGTTAGTACAATCAGAACAGGACTGTGTACTCAGGCATGCAACTCAGACTCAACCAAAAAACGAGGAAATTCCTACATTTGCAAGACTTTTTGCAGTGTTTTTCTATTTTCAATGGCATGAGTGTTATGAGAAGTTGCATGCCTGTGTACTAAGTCATTCATCAATTATTTTGGATTACGAATTGACGCAGATCTTAATAGAACAAATAATTGACAATTTGGGACATCGCCAACATAAGGCTGGATAGCTCAGTTGGTAGAGCACTGGTATGGTATTCTAGGGTTGCAGGTTCAAATCCCACCCCAGTTATTTTTCTTTGTTTACCTTTCAATCAGAATGTTTAAATATATTAGTTTCCTTTCTGGTTTATTCAATACTTTTCTTTAATTTTTTTTTTTTTGGTAAGAATATCTGATAAATTGCCTAAAGGCTTTTTGTACACATAAATCTTTCGACTAAAATTCCAGTATCTTTACCTGAAGTATTTCTCCATTCCCTGAATGATGAACGTAATGGCCTTTCCCTGTAGTATTTGCTGGATATTGCTTGCGTGTTCTCGTAGGGACTCCTGACCGGTGCAGTAAGCTCCTTGCTGTTCCTGCACGGTGGAGGAGTGGAGGAAGGAATGAGATTGACTTAGAATCAGCCAAATGAATCATCGCAGGGTGAAACACTTTTAATACATAGATCTCTCGTCTTGGCTTCAGACCAAGTTTAAGTAAAAATACAATTCAATACAAGTACTAAACTAGCTGCTGCAAACTGTTCATCACTCAAAATAATGAACTGACATTTTTAAAGTTAGTTGAGCCTGACACATTCCTAGCAGGATCTTTATCCTTCGATAAAGATACTGCTAATATTGTACATGTAATGTGATAAAGCTGCTGCTAGGATCAAAACGCGTCAGGCCCACCAAACTCCAAGCATATAAAAAAAAAGCAATGGTGATCCCACTTCTGACACCATGTCAGAACATTCAATTTCGTACGACATTGGCAGAGAGCTGTAAAACAAGAATTGGCAAGCAGATGTGTACGATCACTATGTATTATATGAAATGAGTGGTCACTATGCAGTGTACGGTATGCAGCAAGGTGTCCTTAGAAATATTCAGGGGAGGTTGTGGTAATTTGTTCTGGCACTGGCAGCAAACAATCGGACAATATGAATGGAATAATTCGACCAATTTAGTCTTGAACATATCTTGTGTAATCTCACCTGCTTGAAAGTGTGCACAAGGTCCACGAAGCTTGCAACGGGAAGGTGTACAAGGGCCTGGCACTCCTCTATCATCTGATGCAGGGTGTTCAACTGACGTCAAGTGTACAACAAAAAAAGTGCACCAAAAGTAAATCATACAGAAGGTTTGCGGAGATACCATGTATAAACTCTTTTATAGATGTGTGGTTCTATAAAGAACAGGTGAGAAGGTCAATCTCGATGTTCTGGCAGGTGTACTCTGGCCATCAACAGGAGAGTGTGTGCCGTGAAGCGAGAAGTCTGTGAGTGGCATTTTCATTTTGATCGCTTTAGGCAAAACCTCACACCGCTAGGATTAAAAAATTAGGTAGGCTAGGACTGAAACTTCAGACCCTCCTCACTCTCAGTATTTTATGAATCATGGAAAGATAAACAAAGAAATATTGACTGGTGCAGGATTCGAACCTGCGATCCTACTATCTGAGCTATCCAGCCCTTATGATGACGGTGTCCCAAATTGTCAATTATCCTTAGCAAGTCATTAGCCAATAGCCAAGTCATTAGCCACTAGCCAAGTCATAGCCACTAGCCAAGTCATTAGCCACTAGCAAAGTCATTAGCCACTAGCAAAGTCATTAGCCACTAGCAAAGTCATTAGCCACTAGCCAGACAGAAACCATGAAACTTCACACAGATACTGCTATATCCCAAGGATCATTTAAGATATGCGCAACATTAGCAATGCTGCACACCTGAGAAACGGTACATGGGGGATTACTCAAAGAGGATAGGGCTCAGAGCATTTGTTATATTTCAGGTCATTATATAGGTTGATGAACAGTTTGCAGCAGTGTATCAATTGCTTTTATTGCATTACGGGAAAATCATTCTTTATTCTTATCCCCCATAGAAATCTTCTCTAGAACATGGCTTGAGGCTGTTTGATGATAAATACCTGTAAGTCATCTCCCAGGTTATGTTCCATGACCTGTCGACGCCACGTGATGCAGCCAGGGATCGGCTGGGATTCCACAGCCGTCTTGCAGTCTAGTTCCTGCAGTTTGGCTAGCAGCACGGCGCCCCCAGAGTCTTCCAGCAGTGTAGGGTTGATCACAACGGTCACATACTGCACAGGAGGGGGGTATAATAGGCAAAACAGAGAGGGGGAGAGGGAGAGGGGGCTTTAGCATGAGAATTTGATTGAGCACTTGCAATCCTTGCTGAAGGAAATTAAGTCAGGTTGCCAGACCAGGGGTTGATTTCACAAAGCCTTAAGATCGATCGTAACTCGAGTTATTAAGGATAACCCATCGTTGGGGGGCCTATCCTATATGTAGGGCTGCAATGCATCTTAAGTCATATGATTGATAGTAAGTTACGATGAGTTTGGTGAAAACGACCCCAGTCCCCATATGAATGTCATGCTACACAAAACATAGCCAATGTCAATAAGTCTAATGCATTAACCATCACACAAGCATTTGGCTGGTGATCATGTTTTTATCAAGGAAGACTTTTCATGCTTCGTAAATTTCGATGCTTTGGAAGCTCTGTGAACTAAATAAGCCCTAGATAGTTATTCCACCATGGTGGGTCTCAGTACTTTTAAAAGCATTCCAAGCAATGTATACATTTTCAAATACTATGGACATTGTTAAACTTAACAAAGAGGTTTTGATAGTGACATACTGTACCTTCATGCACTCCTCTGGCCGATGTGCTTTATGCGCCTCTCTCAAAGCCTGGAACAACAAAATAAATAATTATGTACCAGTATTCTTAATAAAAGTGATATGATGAGGACTATGTAGATGAGGACTACCGGTATCTCAGGCTAGTCAAAACGAAATAGTAGTGCTAAAGTACGAACGATTCTTGCATGGTGTTTCCGCAAACCGATCCACATAAAAGTGATATTAGCAGCAGAAAATTCAACTTATCATTCAGAATAATGACCTGAGCTGAATAATTCTTGGGTTTAGGAGAGTCTGATGTTTCGATCCTAGCTTGCTCAGAGTCTTTGAGCAAGCTCCTGCTAGGATCAAAATGCATACGATTGTGATTGTCCCAGGACCAAATTAATTTGCCTGTTTTGAATGATAGTCCCACGAACATTGGTACTTTCTGATTGTCTAACAAGGAATTGAGAGGATGCGTCTAGGAGTTGAGAGTTTGAGGTCCTTGCGATTTACCTTCTGCACTTGTGCCTCTCGGTGCTTCAACTGTTTCCTCTCCTGTTGCTGTCTCAGCTTCTCCTGCTTCTCCTGGTCTTTCTTGACTCGTCTCTCCTGGGAGTGGGAGGATAAAGGAGGCAGGGTTAAGGGAGAGAAGCAAACATGGATTCAGACACTTGAAACATTTCATTGAATAATATTCTTAATTTAATAGTAGGTCTCCTGATGAGGACTAGCTAGAGCAGGCTAGTCGAAACGTTGAGACCTTACGAGAAGTGCGAACGATATAGAAGTTCGATTCTTACATGGTGTTTCCGCATATTAATAGTAGGTTGTCAATAAAAGGAATCAAAAGAGAGTGTTGACGTTTAAGGATTGTTATCTTACCAACGCTTGTTGCTTGGAGGCTGCAATTTCTTCTGGTGATCTTCTGGGTTTCTTCTTGGTGGGCATCGAGTCACAGCTGCTTTCCGAAGGCAAGGAGCCATGACTGCTACCCTGATAAGACTGTGGCATCACTCTGACATCCTCCAGTCCCGAAGCTCTACCAGGTACCTCGGAGAAATCTGCTCCGATGCTGGGACAACTTGAACAGTCCGTCCTCAGTGAGGAGGCCTCTTCGTCTTCATCATCAGAGATGTCGTGGTAGCTCTTGGGCACTCGAATCTTGCAAACACCTGTTCCTCTTTTCTTTCTGTCATTGGAGAGATCTACGGCATCTTTGGAGGGGAGTTTGTCGCTCCTGTGATGGGATCTGCTTGTTCCCACTCCACTCTCGGAGTTTCCTAACCGGTGAGTCTGTTCTCTAGATTGATGCATTCCAAGGGCAGGTGGATTGCTCATCTGCTTGCTGCGTATTCGGTGCAGCAGTGACAGGGTGATATCCTCTTCCTCATCATCGCTGCTTGAGATGGACATTGGACTGCACCTCCCAACGGCATCATCATCAACATCCATGCTCTTGCTCTCGGGGGAGACTTCGTCTTGATGATCAAGTCTTCCTGTAGCGCCTTCTTCAAACACGGGGTCGTCAAGAAAGTCTGACTTTCTACTATCACTTGATGACGACCTGCTCCTGTCAGGTGTGTCCCTTTTACTTGTAGGCCAACCCTGGTCTGAAATCAGTTCGTTGGTGACACTATCGTCACTGATGACGTGACTGCTGGGGATGCTGATTCCTGAACTGTTCAGGATGTCACAATTCTCACTTGACAGCAATATGGGACTCTCTCTCCTCAGTCCGGCTACAGGCGGAATAAATTCTCCATCAATGTAGGGAGGATCAGCGATGGATTCTGCAGCAAAAATGCAAATTACATGACCCATTTAGAGGTACAATCTTAATACTTTGGTAGCATACCAAAACAGAAATCTTCACAGAGATAACTTACAGGGTATAAAGATGGGGATGATAGAAACATACCGTTACAATTTTTTCTGGCTGAAAATGCTGTATTTATCCAGAAAAGCTGTTTAAAGGTAGTATCATACTTTGGTTTTTGTCAAATAAGTTCAGATTTATGGGCAAAAATATCAAGGGAGATATAGTCAAAGTCATCTGTGAAAATTTCAGTCCCATACGGTGCCCACTTTTTGAAAAAATCGTGAAAAACGGCCACAGTATTTCCTAAGTCTTTTCTCTTTTATTTTTGATCTTTTACTTTGTGCTTACTTTGTGGAGACAGGGTCAAATCAATACAATCATCTGCGCTGTCAGGCTCATGGGACACTCCCTCACTTAGTGACCCATGACCATCATCTGTCAAGATGTGTTTACTAGTGCTAGCCTGTGAAGAATGGAAACCCACGTTTGTGGACACAGAGCAGTGCTCCGATGAGCTGGTTTCTCTTAGAGATGACAGGGGTGTACCTGAAAGAAATCAGGGAGCCAAATTGATAACTGATGACTTCAGGGCATATTGAATTTCAGAGAGATATAACAATTAAATTTTGTCCAGATTTTGAACTGGGGCTCTTCTTTCAAAGTGTACGTTAGACAAACCTTTGTAAAAACCATTTGAATCTGGCTTCCTCAGCAAAGGTTGATGATTATTGGACAAAATATCCGGAAGTTCCTCGTGATCACTGTCATCGTCAGAATGAAGTCCACCAGACTTGTTACTGCCGCAGTGGTTACTGGTCAGTGCTTCTAAGCTGCTACCATCTTCTTCACTGTACAATGTATGATTATCATCTGCATCCCCGATCAGTGCTCCAGATTCATATCTCCTTTCAATCTCATCTGTTTCATTTATCCGAGGGACAGCGGTAGTTGGACATCCGTCGAGTGAGGCTGGTGTCCCATCAAGCTCCGGCAATGGTGATGGACAGCCCACCAGAAACTGGAAATTTGTACATAATGTGGATACTGAGAAATCAAATTATGCAAGATCTCCTAGCAGAATATTATGAACAAGGAATTAGGAAAGTCCCTTTTTCTATCTGGCCTAAAACTTTACAATGTATAAAGTCATATTTTATGACTCAAGTCGAAGCAGAAAAAGTGTTTTCATTTCATTATAACTTATTATAACTCAGGTATACAAGTTACAACAATACAGACAACATGGTGCAGTACTTTCAAAACATAATTGGGAGACTTTTGAGAATCAGTCTTGAGTCAACAGCGCACGCGCAAACCATGCTTGCACAATTGTGAGCATGCGCGCGTTGTTTGCGCGTGCGTGCCCGGTTGCCTTGAAGACCGGTTCTCCAAAGTCTCCCATTAAACAACAAAAAACTGATAACAATTTTGAGGATAAACAAATTAAGACATGATTTAAAAAAAAGCGAACCAAATCACTATCATCACGAGTGTCAGACAGCGTCAACTCAAGACTACTACTAGGCCTAACGTATACTAGTAACATGTAGGCTAGTGACTGGCCGGGAACCACTTGTTGTACAACTACAAGTTGTAGTTCTAGTTGTGCAGTACTACAACATGACAACTACCAATGTTAATTATGATTGTTGACCAAGCAAAAAGGCAATGACTAAAGTAAAACAGTAAAACCATGGAGCTAGAAAAAGAAAAGTAAAGTTCACTTACAAGTCCTTCGAATATACGATTTATAGTCTCCTGAGCGTTCCCAGTTACAGTTAAATCTCTCTCAATGTCTTCTCTGGGAACGTCTGGACATACCATCAACACCTGTTCCACCTGGCTAGCAAGTGCCATCCAGGAAAAGTGAATTAATTAGTCAGGTATCTCGAAAGTCCCGCTACTACAGTCTGACAGTGTACAGCTGTCAGCCAATTGGTTCACCGCGGGAGGGCGGGCTTTAACATTAATGGTCGAGCGCTTTGCCTTTTTTTGGCTGTGAACTTTCAAAACGGTGGGGAGCTGAAGGAAAAAAAACCCAGACCCTTTAGACGGGTCGTACATGTGAACATGAGGGAATGGTTCGACTGAATGTGCTGTATCTATGGTCATACATTGACTAATTAGGCTAATATAATAATAAAGTCAACTATCAGTCCCCCTCCATATCGCTCAAGCTCCGCCCCTCAGGTCTGGTAAGTCTGGTACCTGTAATGTATTCACATAAAACCAACGAGGAAAATTCATGTTGACAGGCATGACAGACCATGGACAGACTAACTACAAACTTTGTTTTATTATCTATAATTAATAAAGATTTTTTTAACAAAAAATAATAAAATTGTATTTAAAATCATCCATTTTAATTTTAATAAGAATAATGTCCAATTCATTTAAAAACTTTGGCAATTTTATTGAATGACATTTGTTGTAGATTATTCATTATGAACGAGGAGTCGCCACCAACAAAATGGCGGAAAACGTGGAAAGCAAAAACTCCGGATCTACGGAGATCCTCCAGTCATTAGCTCGTCATGTCAACTGTCTCAGTGAAAACAACCGCGCCACCAAAAAGCGGGCACTTGAAAGCATCCGCAGGGAAACTTTGGGTAAGAAACCTTCCGTCGATCCGGATATATTGCAGGGTGTATTTGACGGCTTGCTGAAACCGCTGTTGAAATGCTTCGCAGACAGTGTTGAGAAATGCCGCGAACTGTCAGTCGAGCTCGTGGCCGATTTTCTGGCTGCCGTTCCTGGCCCGGAGGGGGCTCTGCCTTACCTCATGCCCACTGTGGTACAGCGCCTCGGGAACCAGGATATCGTCGAATCCTCGGAGGAACTCCGATTGTGTCTCGTGAGTTTACTCGTTAAGATCGCTGAGCAAACGCAGAAGAAGCTTGTGCCTTATCTCGACGATCTCATCAGCATCTTGCAGCGAACTATCGTGGACCCATTTCCGGATGTCCGGAGACAGAGCTGCCGTTGTACATGCCTTGTGGCGCGATCGATTCCGGAGCATTTTCACATGCAGTCCGAGAGTCTCATCAAGCCACTACTTCACTGCATCAGTCACCAGCACGCTAAAGTTCGCACGCAGTGCATCTTGACAATCGGCGACGTTTTACAGTTTGGGAATCACAAACCTATGGATCAGGTCATATCCCACCTGGCTCAGCGATTGTTTGACCAGTCGCCACAGGTGCGGAAAGCAGTGACTGATGTTGCGGGTGCTTGGTTGTTGGACTTTGTAGACAGGTACTCTTACCATCATAAGTTGATTCCCTTGTTACTTACAAGCCAGACAGATGAGACGCCAGACATACAAGAGAGGGTAATTGTGTTTTCATATTTTCATTGCTATTAAAGAAAGAATAATTAGAAGAATGAGTTCCTCTATTTCTCTTGTCATGTAAGAAGTCATGTACAAAGTGTGTTGGAAGTCTTGCACTTGTGTTTTCCAAAAACATAACAAATATGTTTCTCAGTCCGTCTATATCAAAGTAAATCATAATTGTCTGCAAAGATGTGGGTATGATACATACTGCATGTGGAATTTTCTATTCATTCTGTAAATAAAACTTACTCTAGAGAGGTCAGGTTATGTCCCCTCATAGCCATAACCTCAAAAATGTTGTGTTTAGCTGATTGGCATTCCTGTCTTTCCTGAGTAAAAATTAGGTCTTTAGGAAGTGTTTATTTTGCCGGCACCATCATGCATTATTCTCATTAGCCATGCCGGTCTTCTTTCTCTAAAGGTTATTTTGCCGGAGGTTCGTTAATTCTCATACTGCAGATTAGCCAATGGGAACGGCAAAATAGCGTTTGCAGGAAGATTGCCGGTGCCGGCAAAATATACACTGTCTGAAAATTTCAAAAGCTGCATTGATACCTCAGATTCCTTACTAAATGTCTAATTTTCCTTTGGGCTGCCAACAGGCCTTGAAGCTGTGGGATGAAGTTGGCGACAAATACGCTCAGGAGAATGAGCAGGAACTGAAGGATCAGATGGATTTTGGAAAGATGACCGCCTCGCCTCCTGGAGAAAGTAAGGTTTCCTGTTCATGAAGATGGCCTAATTGCAGAATACCCCGCCACTCAAAAGCCCTGTACATAAACGTATGAGCGGTCAAGAATGACATTGTACACAGGTTCAATGAGAGAGAGGTGAGTGGCAGGGTATTCTGCAATTGAACCACGAAGATTTATTCATTGATTTCTTTTTTTTTGTTCACTCATTCGATTTGGAAATAATTGAAATAATTACAGGTGACACCTTCATTGAACTCAGTCATTGAAGGACAAATATGGAGTGGAACAGGGTTCGAACCTGCAACCTCCTGAATATTATACAGCCGCTAAGCTATCCAGGGCTCCCCTATTGTTGGCGGTATGCCAAATTGTCAATTATCTTTGTTCATTAGCCAGTTAGAAGCCATGAAACCACTCACATACTAAGTTATAAGTTTTGTGGTGGTTGGAGTTAGTAGGGCCTGACGTGTTTCGATACTAGCAGGATCTTTCTCAAAGGCCAGGTTTTGTGGTAACACCTTGGGATATTTATTTATCTCTTGGTATGGGGTGGATCTGAAAAGAGCAGGTTACCGGGGTACTTTTTTATGTACATCAGCCATGCTTCTATAGCCTTAAATCTAAGACACTCACATACCGCTATATATCCCAATTAGATAAATGAATGTTAAATGAGAGAGGGAAGCTTTCCAGACCTAAGACCCCTCTCCTCCCATCTTCCCATTATTCACCATTTGTATTACCATGGTAACCACTCAACAGCCAAGAGGCCCAACCTAGGCTGCCGTACCCTCATCTTCCGAAACCTGTCCAAGATCCTACCGGGGCTCCTGCACGACCTGGCCGACTGGACCACCTCCAATCGCCTCATGTCAGCCAAGCTCCTGAGGGTTCTACTGCTGAACGCGGAGGACCACACCACGCAGCACATGGAGAAGCTGCTGTCTGGATTGTACAAGGCCTGCGGAGATGAGGAGAGGGAAGTGGTGAAAGAGGTGAGTCACTTCTAGATCTAGAAGGTGTTTGAGATCGGGTGTCTACTGTCTGCAATGGTCTTGCACAGAATATCATTGTCCTGATATGGAAGTTACAGTACGCAGGGTCGATTTCATGAAGACCTACAATCATTTCGAAGGATAGCCTATCGTATCCAATGTAGGGCTGCAAGTTACGATGAGTTTGGTGAAATCGACCCCTGTTGGTGTTGATGGAAGGTGAATCAGGGTGTGTGCAAGACGCCAGACAACCCTCTGCCTGAAATCTTGGCCTGATGTTGATGTCCAGTAACAGTTTTAGTTCCGCTCTTGCAGCATCCTACGTCTCAATGAAACCAGCCCCCCTTAGAACCTCCATACTGTGTCCCCAGTCCCCACTGTCCAAGCGAGTGCTTCATAATCTGGCATAGAATAGAACCACTGATTCTATTTTGGAGCTGTAATTCTATCACATGTTATATCAGGTTCTATCAGTCCATTTTATCTACAGGTAGCAGGTAAATATACTTGCAAGTGTGTAGGATATAAAGTGAGCCTATTTCTTCAGTGCAAAATTGATTTGACATGCGGCTTTTGGACTCTGTCTGTTTCTGGTTGGAGATGTCCCACATGGTGGAATTGGAACAGTATTCCAGTCCAGCGCTTGCCTAGATATCCAGTTCTCTGGGAGAACCACCGCGTCCCCCAAAACAGATTCCCTACATGATGCTAAGTACTGCAATCTTATTCAATCAGGTTCTTCTTTAAATCTGTATCTTTGATTTATGTTGTAGGTTCTCCGCTCAGCCGAGCTCGTCGGTTTCTTCGTGGATCCGGAGGTTTACTGGAAGTTGATGTCTTCCACTATACAGGCAGCGCAGAGTCCCGGTGTCCTGATGACTCTGGCTGCCATCATCCGGGGATCAACCCAGGAGGCCCTTCAACACCAACTAGAGAGTGTCTGCTCAGTCTTAGCCGACCCTGAGGTCTGCCGTAGTGAACAGGTGAATGAATTGTATACCGGGTACTTCATATTAGACTGCTGCCAAAGGACACTCGCAAATAATATGCATACCCTGTGGTATAATACCATTATGGGATCTGATCCAGCTTTGCAGGATTGAGTGTAAACATGGTCGTTGGCTTGGATATTGTGTTCTTTAAAAGGTGGCTGCAATGATGTTTAATAAAATCCACCGAAATAATTGAATCAACTTTTTAAAAATATATTAAATTTGATTAAAGTTTGTTTTTTGTTTTCCCCGCATCTGGTATTTTTTTCTCTCGAAATAAACCGTACCCCATTTAATATTTTGTGTCCACGCCCCCACCCCCTAGTACGGGATTTTGATTGCCGTCAGCGACGCGGGAACCAGCTTAGCATTACTCGATGGCTTGTGAACCAGCTACATGGTTCCCGAGATGACGTCACAACGGGATGGCCATTTGTGAGCGGAGCGTTCCCCCTCCCAGTTAATAAAATGATTTTAACACCAACACAAGGGAGGCTAAAACTACCGTACTACGACAGCCACACAAATGCGTATTCCTTCAATATATAAGCAAAAACACCCATTGCGGCCACCCTTTAAGCACCAGTGTTATTATTATTGTTATACACCCATTTTTGTATAATTTATTGATAAGATACAGCACCATTTATCCTCATCCCATGACCCTGTCTCCATTTCAGACTTCCTATCAGGTGCATCTGGTATCTTGTGTTGAATCCATCATTGATACCAGCAGGGACCAGTGTGTGGAAGTCAGTCTACCATTGCTGACTGTGCTCATAACGGCATTGGCTCTAGCAAGGGACGATGCACTCAAGACCAAGGTAAATTACTTGCGCATTGCTGATTGCCAACCGTCAACCCTGAAAGGTTTCCACGTGGAACCTTTCTGAATCCAACCAAATACAATGCCATTTGTGCAGTACCCCTATTGCTTCTCCTTTGCACTTGGCACCAGTTGTCGATTTCACAAAATGTTGCGTAACCTACGCAACGTAAAAATGTTACGTAAGTTCTGTGAAACTGGCATAACTTGTGCAACCAAAGGCAGGAAATGTTGTGTAACATTTGAAGTTTCGTGAAATCGACTGCTGGTCATTGTCAAAACCTTTGGACTGGGTCTAGTTTGGGCCCCATTGTGTACGCATCCATTTTGAAGTAACGGGTATGAAATAGAGGCTTGTGGCTGCTGATTTTGCAATGGACACTCTGTACTTTCACTGGAAGGATAAAATACAACCCATACTTCAAGCATTTAGATGACAGAGATGAAGCCTAAGCCAAGAACTGGTGCTAAGGTTCCAAAAGGAATGAGGTTGGGCTATACACCGATCCGACAGCGCGAAAATTACTGCCATTACTGGTGTGTCCCCGCCTGTATTTTGTCCAGCAACAAAATAATTTACATCCGCCGCACTCTATACTGCAGGGTGTACGTGCCCTAATCAGGGGACATACACCCTGCAATTATAGAGTGCTGCGGAGCACAAATTCTTTTGTTGCAGTATATCGTGCCGTTGGATCTGTCTATAAGCTCTAAGAGCTGAATAAAGTCAACTTCCTAAAGTTTGGTTTGAGAAATTCAAACAAGTTCTGTTTTATGTACTTCACTGAAAATAGTTTATAGTGCGCCATCAGATACATCATTGTAAGTTTTAACACAGATGTTGATACTTTGTGGTGACAAGACTGTTGTGCCAAACATTCCCCGAAGTAGTAGTTATCATGGACCTTATTGAAGATAGCCTGTTTTCCGTGCTGCGTGTGCGCGCGCAAAGGACAGTGGGTAATTTTGGTTTTAAAAGTTTTACCACACGCATCGACACGCGTATATTCGTATAGCTGCCGGCTCGCGAAGTTTAAAGTTGTCTTTTTTCCTAGAAGAAAGCCTTGCTTTGAGTTGTTATACATAACGATGCTGCACAACAGTCCATGGAATGTTACTGTCGAGTCACTTGTTCCAGCGGTGTAAAGTTGAGTACTTATTCATAGTTGAATTTTCATGTCCATACGTTTTATGCACTCATCAAACTCCAAAGTTTCCCAGAGTGCTTTGCGCACAGCCAGTTTTACGCTATCTCCGATAAGGTCCATGATAATATAACAGAGTTTTTTCAATATCTTTGAGTTGCAATTGAAATTTTATTCTCATATTCAGATCCGCGAGGTCATCTCTTCGCTTGCGGTCGCTCTCGGCCTTGAGGATAGCAGCGCCCTCTATAGGCAGCACGCTCGCCAGATCCTGGACTCGCTCAAGGGCAATTACGAGCAGTGGACCAACTTTTCGGTGGAGAGACCCATCTTTGACGCCTTGCTGACTGAGTCCGGTAGGCGTCAACCCAGATTCGTGAAAATCTCAAAAACCCTTTCAAAAGATTATTGTTTTGTGGGTAAAACAAAACATAAACCCTGTAAAAAGACAAACATTGATTTGCATGGTTTTCTATTGACCTTTTTTAAGTGGTCAGGGCCCAATTTCATGGAATTTTTTATGGCCTATTTTTGTGTTTATGGGCACTGCTTTGCATAAAATCTTTTTTATGGAATCCGTATGCAATTTTTCTGGTTAGCGAAGAATTTCTAGGGTAACCGTGATTATTTTCTGTCATCAGGTGAATTGGTCAGTGATCTCCTGAGTGACATTTTCCCGGTGCTGCGAGTCAACCTTCATCCCGACAAGGACCCGGAGCTCCGCCTCAAGTTCTTCTCCCTCCTGTCCCGTCTGGTCATGAGGGCCGGGGAGTCTGCGGAGGCCCGGGCCAGATTCAGCGGCTTCTCCCTGGCCGTCGTTATGGAGATGGTCATTCCCAACTGCGTCTGGCACGGCGGCCGGACAGCCTCTGCGATACGGACTACGGCCATATCCTGCCTCTGGGCATTGCTGCAGAGCGGGCTTCTGACTGCCGAACAGGTATGTCTTTCTTCTCTCATTTATTAGGCAGTGATGGATGTTGACATTAGTCTTCCAGGTTAATACTAGTCAAAAGCATGTGGTGCTACTTAAATTTGCTCCAGCGAGCTAATACCTGGATGAAAATTGTAATGTGATGTAAAGCCATTTTGTGTAAATGTGTAAATGGTTGGGCCAAAAGAAACTCGAAAAGTTTAGTCAGAAGTACATTTGACTAGGCTGGTGCAGTAATCAAGAAAGAATTTAGATAAAAAAAAACCTGGGTAAGGCATTCTATTTAATTAACAGAATTACCACTGAGAGAAAAAATGTATTTACATAAACCTTGCTACCAGTGTTCTAGCCATGCCGGTCAGCAATGGTAGGGGACATCTGGCACTCAGCCTTTTCAACCGGCACTGAGATGAAAAATTATGTTACCGACCAGCACAAAGAATCTTGAAAATAACAGAAAATGCACAAGTTACAACATAAATGTTTTATTGTTGTGTCTTTTTCACTGAAAGAACAGTAAGATTTTGACTTTTTATATTGACTAGATCCCCAACAACAAAACAAAATATTGCTGAAATGCTCACGTACGTATGGACTTGCATTTAGCTACCATGTATTATCTTCTGAACTCTGCCAGTGAGGGGCAAGAGCTTCATAATAAGTAAATTAATTAGCCGGCACTCAAAACGGGCTAGCTATAACACTGCTTGCTACCATGAAATCATTCAAGTTTGCTGTTGGATACTCTACCCTCCACTTGATGAAATAACCGATCGTTGTTTCAGGTCCTCGGCATCATGGATGATCTGCAGACCCAGCTGACGTCCCTTCTGGAGGATGACAGCCGATCCACTCGTCTCATCACCTGCCGCGTCTTCAAGAAGATCCTGACCCTGTGCGGCTCGGCCTTCCACCCGGACTGCCTCCACACCATGTACATGGAGCTTCTCAAGCGCATGGACGACAGCAGCGACGAGATACGCGTGGCCGTGGCCAAGACCTTCGAGGCCTTCTTCGCCTGTTTCCCAGCGGACTACGACCGGGTGCTGTACAGGGCTCACCTGGAGACCCTCTACCAAGGCCTCTTGGTTCATATGGATGATCCAGACCAAAACATTCAGCAGGCTGTACTGGGTAAGTATTAAGAGGCATATTTTTTGTTTTACAAATTGTCTGAGGGCAAGGCCTTATGTTTTCCATTGTCCATGTTCTTCAACAAACTAAGCACACATTTGTACGTTCAAGTACAACTTTGAACAAACAAAGTCTGTTCAAAGACAAATATGGTTTTGCTGTAATTTCTTAATCCGCCTGGCCTTTATGGTAATTCTGGACACGTACATGCCCTCTTGACCACAATGAGGTCAATCTGGTAAATTTTATATCAAATTTGATGAATAAACATAGAGAAAAAAAAGGGCAAATTAAGTTTATGATATTTGATCTCAAGGAAAAGTTCACTTTTACTGTTTGGCTTTTTAACATTTGGCTATATCGAACATATCTTTGGCTCCCAATTTTTTATGTACAATGTATCTTGGCCTGCTAAACAGTGTTCACTATAACGAACGATCACTATAACAAACAATTTCAGTGCATCCTGGCGTGTTCGATATAGTGGCAGGCGTTTAGTGTTATAGTTAGCCCATTTTGAGTGCCGGCTAAATTTACTTATTGTGAAGCGTAGCAAGCGGAGCTCTTGCTAAATGCTAGTTCATACATACTTTGTGAGCGTGTCAGAAATATTCTGTTTTGTTATTGGGGATCTTGTAAATTTATCTTTCCAAATTTGTCTCCAAGTCAAAATCTTACTGTTCTTTCAGTGAAAAAAAAAACAACATTTATGTTGTAACTTGTGCATTTTCAAGATTTTTTGTGCCGGTCGGCAACGTGATTTTTCATCTTGAGTGCCGGTCGGAAGGCTGAGTGCTGGATGTCCCTGACCGGTGCCGACTGGCGCGGTTAGAACACTGGTGGCGTTCCACTGTACTTCTTTTTCTTGCATTGGCCTTCCTGGCCACTTCTGCCAACTCCTGTTTGCTCTAGGTCTGATTCTGATAATGTAATTATTAAGCGGCTGCAATCTCACTCTCATCTTTCTGTCCTGCAGATATCCTGCAGCAGGCAGCTCCACTGCATCCTAAGCTGCTCCTGGAAGAAGCCCGTCAGGTCCGGCACAAACACAGAAGCTTCTTATACTGCGACGAGCTCATCAAACACGTGGAGACTCTCACAGGATGAACGTGGCAATCCCACAAGCAATTGCTTCCTGAATATTCTTCCGGCGATTGTTAGAGCTCTTCAATATAAGATTTTGGTTCACTTTTCAATGTCCTTTAAAGGTAATATCATACTTTGGTTTTTGTCAAAGAAGTACAGATTCATGGGCAAAAATATCAAGGAAGATACAGTAACAGTCATCTGTGAAAATTTCAGTCCCATACGGTGCCCACTTTTTGAGAAAACAATGAAAAATGGCCGCAGTATTTCTTAAGTCTTTTCTCTTTTATTTTTGATCTTTTAAAAGATCAAAAAGATTTTTGTTCGTTGTTTTACTAATTTCTGCATATTCCATTTCAGGCGGAAGAATTTTAACGGTATGTTTCTACCACCACCATCTTCATACCCTGTAAGTTATACGTAAATCTGTGAACTTTTCTGTTTGGGGTTCTTACCAAAGTATGATACTACCTTTAAGTAGAATTGTATACTCAGTACTGTTGAGTAAAAGCATGAATGAACGTGCTCTCCAAATTGGAGTAGTATGTGAGTGGTTTCATGGCTTCTGACTGGCAAATGAACAAAGATCATTGACTATTAGGGACACCGCCAACATAGGGGCTGGATAACTCAGTTGGTAAAAAGCGCCAATACGATGTTCCGGAGGCCACTGGTTCGAATCCCGCTCTAGTTAATTTTTCTTTGTTCACTTTTCAATGACAATGAGATATTGATTTTTGACTATAAATTGACTTTAGCTTGTTTACTTCTGAAACTGTTATTGTGAAAACATAATGTCATTGCCTATTCATGCTAAAATGTATCTTGCTGGAACTGTGAAGTTCTTGTCCCGATATTCTTTCAAAGCTTTAACTCTTCAATACTTCCCTAAACATTAGGGCCGTTTGTGTGGAATTTGGATTACATTTTTCTTTTGAAATAATTTTTTAGTCATTGCATTTGTGTATGTATCTTGATAATAAAAACCCATCAAATTGATGTGCTCTGCGTGCAGATAATGTCCTTGTTTTCTCGTGCTCAGTATTTTATAAACAAGAATAATGTGTGTGTACTTATTAATTTAAACAGTTTTAATAATATGTTCTTAGCTAGCATATATTATCACCCTTTGAATGGATTGCCTGAGTTTTTTGCCAAAGAATTGGATTTTGGTGGTTTCGTTTACGCTCGAGGGTTTTGAAAAAAGGTTTCAGAAGAAAAAGATTTTGTCGGAATGAAATGAGTGATTTGAAATTCTATGAAATCTTATTTTACAATCTTATTTTGCTCAGCCTAGCCAAAAATTAAAGTGGGCCAATCAAATCTTTATAAGGTTTAGGTTTTGTTTGGAGCTAGAAGGCTTGATATTTCGATCCTAGAAGGATCTTTCTCAAAACGTTTGAGAAAGATCCTGCTTGGATCGAAATGTCTGGCCCCAAATATTTTGGTTGCTGAACACTTGGCAGCAGTTTATTTCTTGTATTGGTTACATTTTGGGTTAGAATTTTCCATTCATACCTTAAATGTATGCATTTAGGAACTTAGAATTATTTTCATGGGCAGTTTTGGGATTGTGATTGAGGCTTCTGAGAAACTAAAAATAATACTACTCCTCTTGAACCCCCCCCCTTATATTTTCAACGGACCCGCCTACAAGTTGTCTTTATAATAACTATAGAGGGCGGTAGACAAGTGAACTTGCTAAAAATAATTATATTACATGTTGGCCGAACCAACCAAGTAACGTGATGGTGATTTGTTAGGTTTCGACCATATTTTGCCACGATAGAATGATCTATAAGAAATAGAGTCTGACACTGGTGACAGTAGTTCTGGGAGAAGACGCCTTCACCGTGTAACAATTCATTTTAGACGGCCAAGGACTTGGTTTTTCAGTAAATGTGACCAAGATGTGACACCGTGTGGTCAAACGTTTGGCACTGCGCTGACCGAGAGCATGCAGTGTACACGCAGCAGGCTAAGGAAGTGAGTAGCAATGCATAACTTGCTAAGCAAGGCCTATTAATTATGTACTGTAGCTGTACATATACATTATATGTACATCATGTACAGTGTACTTGTACATGTTATTGTACTAATAAGCATTATTTAGACAGTCTTGGGTCAGGTCAGTCAGGTCATTGCCTCCTGTTGTGCAGTAATTATATCAAGGTGTTTCACTTTTAGTTTCAGCATGTTCAGTGTGCTTGACCTCCGTTCATTTTCAAAGGCCCAAAGGCAAAGCAAATATAATTTGCTTTTTTTTAAGTAAAGAGAAGAATTCCACTGTGACGGCCATGTGGAAAACCTATGGATCTGCCAGAGGGTGTACCATGTTTTGAGATTGGCTGCTGCTGCATTAGAAAAAAACTTGTGTATTATTGTAGTTTTGTACTTACATGCATGTCAAGAACACCCTGTAAAACTCACTTTTCAGATAAGTCGGCTAGGCCTATGTAACCCAAGTTAGACACAGCTGAGATTAAAGCTCATTAACTTGATTGGATGGAGATGGAAGCAGCTGAACAAAAGATCATCCAAAGACTATTTAACTGTTACTGTATCAAAAGAGGATTGTCACACTGTGACCAAAAGTGACTCATCATCACCCTTTGTACATCACCTCCTACTCCAGACTGGGCAAGTTATAATATACCTTGTCTGATGATGTAATTTCATTGCATGTAATGAAGTAGTAGTTGCAACAAAAGCTTTAATACTTGTATTTTTCTATTTACAGTCTTAGACCTTACAATTAGACTAAGTGGAGTTCTTTCCAATATTCTGACAATTGTAGTGCCTACATGTATATTTGTTAATTGCTGAGGAGAGACTGAAATTTCCTGAACACACTTTCTTTCTAAAATCATGATTTCCTTGAATTCTTTACAATTACCATATAAACAGGCCCAGATAAGGATGATGGCTGACAAGATTTCAACTATGGACGGCACACCGCACATGGGGAGGTGTTTTGGCAAGAAGGCCGTCATGCTCATCGTGGTGTGCTGCCTAGGATTCCTGGCCTATTCCCTTAACTGCCTTCGGAGCAATCCTGTGAGTCCTCAGACACTCCCCACCCATGGCCAAGTTAACGCCACGTCCGTCCATGCTGTCTTACTCAAGCTGTCTTCGGCCACTCAGAAAACTGTACAGGATCATGTAGGTCCGCCAGATACTCTGTCGCCTTCTAAGGTTGTCCCGCCCTCATCATCATCATCAGAGGTCTCTAATCCTGTGGAGAGAGATGAGAAGATCAACATCCTCTCCTCTTCCAGCGTGGAGGAGATTGACGCGGATGAAGAAGACTGGATGCGGGCGGAGGAGAAGGTGGCCTTTGTGCCCCAGGGGACCTGGCAGCGTCGGCTCCCTCTGGCCATCATCATCGGTGTCAAGAAGGGAGGCACTCGCGCTCTCTTGAGCTTCCTGAAGGAACATCCGGAGGTCGCTGTGTCGACAACGGAGATGCATTTCTTTGATCGGCAGTATGACAGGGGCATGGAGTGGTATAGGTGAGTAACTAGCCCTTCTCATTATCAGTGGTCATGAGAAAAGCTGTTCAGTGGGTGTGACTCGAACCTAAGACCTGCTGCTTACTAGTGCAGCCTTCTAACCAAATGAATCTGTGTTTGTCGCACTTAAAGTTTTCCTTCTTTTATTTTTTGTTTTTCAACAGAAAGAAGATGCCCTACTCCTATGCGAATCAACTGACGATGGAGAAAACTCCTGGCTATTTTGTGACCCCAGAGGTCCCCCAGCGTATATACCGGATGTCACACGATGTGAAGTTTCTGGTGGTTGTGCGTGAGCCCATTGCCCGCGCCATCTCAGATCACGCCCAGTCGCTCAGCAAAGGCCGGACCACGCCCTTCGAGCGGAAAGCCATGCTGGGCAGCCAAGGATGTGACATTAATGAGGACTGGAGTGCAATACGCATAGGCCTGTATGCCGATCATCTTGCCAGGTGGCTGAAGTACTACCCGATCAGCCAGTTCTTCTTCGTCAACGGCGAGAATCTAGTGGCCAACCCTGGCCAGGAGATGGAGAAGGTGCAGGACTTCCTGAACATTGGTCGGGCGATCACCAGGCAGTCCTTCGTCTTCAACGAGACCAAGGGTTTTCCATGCCTGAGGGGTAACGAGGACGGGGAGGAGAAGTGCTTAGGGGAAAGCAAAGGACGGAAGCATCAACCCATCCACCCCGAGGTCAGGCAGTGCCTGGCCAAGTTCTACCAGCCGTACAATGAGAGGTTTTACAAAATGACAGGGAAGGATTTCCACTGGGATGATAAGATTGATTGAAAATGTGTCTCCTCCACCTCCTTTTCCCCCACCCACCTCCTCCATCCCATGAAGACTCCCCTCCTATGCTCCTCCAAACTATACCCGTTAATAACTGGGGCACTGAACTCCTTTTCTTTTTAATTTCCAGGGGTTGACGGTCGGTCTAGCGCCCCAGAGAATCCCATATTATTCAATATTTTGTACATAGAAAAAATTGGAGCGATTTTCAAGCTGTTTGCGATGTCTTTGTTGTCATTTGGGGACATTTTAAGTACATGTACCTCTTTTCAGAATGTCAGGGATGAAATGCAGCATGTTTATTTGTGCTCACGATAATTCTGTGTGATGAAAATCAGTGTTTTACGACCAAAACCCAGACAATCATTTCAAACCCTCCTCCAATTAATTGGACAAAAAAGGGAGTTCAGAACCCCAGTTACTGGGTCTACCTCCAACTATTACGTCTCCTATCCTTTCTCTACCATCTTTCATCCCTCCTCAATCGCTTTTCCATTTCCTCTCCATCCAGCCCACCACCTTCCCTCCTTGCCTTCTCCTACCGATAACCCTTCAACCTCTTCCCATCTTCTCCAACAACTAACCCTCCTAATCTTCATTCCTGCTACCATCATTCATCCATCCTCACTTCTTTACCCTGTCTCTGTCCATCCCACTACCATACTCCAGTCCTCCTTGTAGCCTTCACCTACCCATCCTTATTCCTTAAATTTGATTGCACCACATTTTACATAGCCTCTGTATCAGAATTTCATCAAACCAGTGATGTGAAAAGCTTGAATGATTACAATTCCTTTAATAGAAGTAATAAACTTCTGCAAACTGCTCGTCAGCCAAAAATAATGTCCTGAAATTCATAAAATGCTCGGACGGAGTTAGGAGGGCCTGACGGTTTGGTCCTTGCAGGATCTTTCTTGAAGGCTAAACAAAACCTTATCAGACTCTGACAGAATCGGAATGCGAGTTTTAAGTACTGATAATAACAGAGAAACAATAATTGATAATAGTAATTATGTAACTAACAATGTGATATATGTAAATTGTTGTGTATTCATATTGATGCCACTTACAACCACTCATTGCTTACATACATGTACGTACATGTACATGTTATGTATATTTTCTTTAGTATTTATTTTAGCATGAGGCTTAGAGTTAGAGATACAGCCATTAACTTCATGGTAGTGTACATATAACTATTTGTAACTTAAAGAAGTTATATCCAAGTACTAAATTCATGTTGAGCAGGTATATGTAATGTCTTTTGTAGAGAGAAACTTCTTGTGTTTATTGTAGTCTTCAAAGAAGACATTGATTATATTCACAGTTTTCTTTGCCTTTTTCTCTTTCCATTTTTGACATTTCCACAGATTTAAAGACACATTTCCTTAGAGCCAGAGATGTTTTAACTTCATCATCAAGTTGTCAATTTATTTATGTCTCTTACGGGTACACTTGAAAACGTTAAAGGTATAATACATGATTGGTGTAGGTCGCACAACAGCACTCACACTTTGTCCGATCCAGCATGTACATGAAATATTAAACCTGTGAAAATTTGATCTGAATCGGACATCCAAGTCACGAGAAAATAGCAAAAACCCGACTTAATGGTTTTGATCGTACCCCGAGATCAAAACTGTTTGTGATATTTGTTTTGTCAATTTCTGGATATATACGCCATTTCAGGCATAAATATTTTAACGGTATGTTTCTACCAGCACCATCTTCATACCCTGAAAGATATGTAAATCTGTGAACATTTCTGTTTGGGTATGTTACCAATCCTGGGGCCGATTTCACTTAAGCTTTGCGATCATCGTAAAGCCCAAATCCATCGCTAAACGGAAAATCCCTATGGAAAGTAGCGATCGATTTTCCGTTTAGCGATGGGTTTTGGCTTTAGCGATGATCGCAAAGCGAATAGTGATATCGGCCCAAGTACCATACCTTTAAAAATGCCTTTTTCCTTTTTCTTTTGTGAAATGGTTGCCATGGAAACAGCAGTGTTTGAGAATAACAGGGTGTTCTTTTAACAGGGAACTCTTTCTGAGCGACGCTACCTCTTCTTTCCAGAAGGGTCATTTCCACTGTAAACCTGTTTCTACATGTAAACAATATTATTAAAAAAAAAAACACCATATGAAACAGTACTTGCAGAAGCAAAACATGCTAGATTATATAAGGCAGCACAGTGTATACTTAAACAATGTTTTTGCTATGTCTGTATTTCGTTTAATATTTTTAATATCATGAGCTAATTGTTATGCACGCATTTGCCTCAGGTTTTTTTTGTTCCGTGTATGTATGTACCGTACAATCGTACATTTAAAGACAGTATTTTATTATTAAAAAATCAGTGATAGAAACATAGTTTTGTGCACAAGTGAGAAGATTGTCTATTGAAATGATTCGTAAAAAAAAGGAGTTTGAGTTGTGACCCAGGGGGATAGTAGCACTATGCACTGGAGATGTTACTTTTTATGGAAACATGTGGATGTCAGAAAAGCCATTCAAATGTGTACATTTGACAATTGTCTAAGATACAAGTGCTTGAGTAATGCCATCATTTAAAAAAAGTTTTTTAGTGCAAGGGTTTACGAAACAGCAGATCAGGCTCAAGCTCCAGCTCTGTCATCCATATACTAAAAATATAAGGTGTGGTTTTTCATTAAAGCTGAAGCTCTCTTTTTCTTTTCAAACCAGAGAATCTACTTCCAAACCGCAACCCAAAGCATCTACATGTATTTTGAAATCAGTTATTTTACATTGAAAAAATGCCCGTAGTTCATGTTCATCTAGTTGTAAATGAGATCGTGAACCCTTGCCTGGGAGATCAACGTAAAGCAGCGATCATCATTTTTGAAAACATTTGAGTCTAATTCACTGAATCAAGAAAGATGACACAACAGGACACAGCAGATGTTCATGTGAATGAATATTCCTCTATTGTCTTCTAATTTTTTCCCATTTTCAAATAATGTAGACAGTACATCTAATATCTAATATCAGTATCTAATAAATCTCCACTGGATGCACACACAATATCCAGCCTGCCTTTAGACAGATACCTGAGAATCTTAGTGACAGCTAGTTACAGAATACATAATTTACCTACGTGTCTAGGGAAGCGGCTTCAGCAGTTTCTCATAGACTCGCATGTAACCTTAAGCCACAGCCATGACATTTAGGAAGCAGGCTAAGTTTGAATGACATCTGCTCCCCTTGACTTATGCCGTCCTGACTGCAAAGCTGGAGCTTGCCTTAATAATACCAGGTATAGAACCATTCCATCTAGATCATGGCGCTCTACCATTATTATCCCTGGTCATCAGGCCCCACATACATTCCTGAAACAATCTCAGCTCCCTGGGGAATATTCAGCCCCAGCTGCCTGCAAAGCGCACAAGGGCTAATCAAACCACAAAGCCATCTCTATCCTCACAGGTACCCATTTACACCTGGGTGAAGAGGAGCAATATGTTACAAAGCGTCTTGCCCAAGGATGCAAGCACCACTAACCCATGGCTGGATTCGAACCCACAATCTGTATCTGATTGATGACCACAAGACCTTGAGTACGACACGTCAGACAACTAGGCCACAGCATGCCACATACTGCCTTGAATCACCTGATAAAGTGACACTCGAAATACTGCTGGCCAGAGGTACACAATGTATTCGCATTGGGAATGTACATGCGCAGTCAAAATCAAGTTCATGCACTAGAACATTATCCAAATCGAACATGTACAAGTCTGTTGCTGCTGTTTGGTGACATTATGGAAGCTCAAGCTGCAATGAAAGTATATGTCCAACTAATGGAATCAAAAACAGGAAGGCCAGTGACCAATATTGCAAATAACACCATTGTCGTTTTGTACAAAATAATACAACTTGCTTTAATAGATTGTACTTCAACGTCTTGGCTTAATTTCATACACTCAAAGAGAATTTGCTTTAATAGCTTTTAAGTCTTTGCTGTAAAGGGAAAAATACTTGTCATTTAAGTCTCTTGCACTAAAATTTGGCTTAGTAATTAACCCGCTGTTGCTCGGAGCTCTGTGAATCAATCTGTGCTAAGATACGCCACCTATTCTTTGCAATGGGGCCATTCGGTGAATGACAAACTTGAAGTTATGAAAATAATTTGATGACAATCTCCACCTTTGTATAACAAGCACACATATTAACAATCCTCATTGCTGCTTTTTTTGGTTCAGTCATCGCAAAATATTCAGAGTGCCTATTGCCTGGTTGGACCACTGCCAACAGTGCAATATATGCGGAATGTAGGAGGACAAAATGGATAGTTAACAAAACAAAAGGAAGGCTTACCATGTTGACTATAACTTCAACTACATAGTGTACCTGTACTTTAAGTAATACTGAGTGTGCTAGATTCTGCCAGTATGAGTATACATGTACTCAGTATGATGTACTGCAGCCTAATGATTTGGCCTTAGGAATTGCAAATGGTGGTACAGTACAATATAAGCCCTAAAAGCAGTCAGAGAATTTTACTTCCTTAGAACGGAGGAATAATACTGTACACATTTCTAATGTGTCAAATAATAATGCCTGGAGTTAATTTCAATTAATAAACAAAACTTTCAGATGTGAATCTTGCATAACAAATATTTTTATTTTCAAAATTAAATTCAATTTTAAAAATAAAACTTCTAAGAAAAGGAATAGTAGTCATCCCACTTTGAGAAAACCTTCATTCATAAAGGTGGGCAAAAAAGGGTATGGCAGTGCGTTTCAAATACATCAGCTCTTCCTTCTGAAAGTAACCACTAGTTGGGCACAATCTACAGTATACACTTTGAATCTGTCTAAATCAGTCCACATTTATGTTGTTGATCTTTGGAGAACACAATGTACAGCTTTTTAATAGGAATTGTGGTTTACAATTGGAGCTAGGCCGATTTCACGAAGCACTAAGATTAACCATTAATCAGTCTTAATTGCTATTAAGCGAAGTGTGACGTCACAATATAAATCACTACGATGGTAACAGTGACATCTCCAAGTTAAAGGTTGTATCATACTTTGGTAAGAAACCAAAACATAAATTTTCACAGATTTACGTATAACTTTCAGGGTATGAAGATGGTGGTGGTAGAAACATAGGCCTACTGTTAAAAAATTTTCTGCCTGAAATGGTGTATTTATCCAGAAATTAGTGAAACAACGACCAAAAACCAATTTGATCTTTTAAAAGATCAAAAATAAAAGAGAAAAGACTTACGAAATACTGTGGCCGTTTTTCACTGTTTTCTCAAAAAGTGGGCAACGTATGGGACTGAAATTTTCACTACCTTTAAGATTAATCTTAGCGTTTTGTGAAATCAACCACTGAAGTATGAAGAGTTCTAGAAGGTTAATAACCAGCTAATATGCCCTTTGGGCCAAGGGGTCAGACTTCAACAGAAGGTACAAGTCTACATTCCTACCTTTGTATTCTGTTTAGCCAATTTTTAAAAGGAGAAGGGGGTACACAAAAGGCTGCTATTTGCTAAGCCCAATAGCGTAGGAATAACTATCTAATGCTTCAGTTACACTCGGACATTTTGATTATGGAATGGGAGAATTCACTTCAACATTCTTGTCCTTGTTTCCAAACAAAATCTCAGTCTAGGAATATGTTTATAGATATATTCATATACATATATAAACAAAGCATTTCTTTTCTTTTTTTATCGAATCGTTAAACTGACCAAGTTCATTTGAATATATTGGTTTCCCGAAGATTACCTGTCATTTTTACAATGTGCCTAGAGCACTATAAAATATAGAGAAAAATATCCATCATTACTCGGTAATTACCGAGGAATTTTCATCGCATCTACTTTTATTTTCAATTCAGCTCATTTCCAACCTGTCCCTTTTTTTTTACCTCAAAGCTCTACAAACTGAACGTAACCTTGTATGAAAATACAACCCCTGGTATATTGCGCTGATCCCGTCATATCATACTCTTTCATTGAAAAATATTACGTACAAGTGTACTGTAATCATTCTTTGACCATTCGTTATGGAGAACAGGTTTTTCTTTTTTGTACTTGGCAAAAAGAAAGTGATTCCGAGGATGGTGCACACGTTCCAGGGGCCGATGTCACTAACTAACGCGTTACAATAATCGCTATAAGCCCAAATCCATCACTAAACGGAAAAATTGTAGCGATCGATTTTCCGTTTAGCGATGGATTTGGGCTTAGCCATGATCGCAAAGTGTAAGTAAAATAAGGACCCTGGCCTGCAACTGGTTTTGGCTTTAGCTTTTTTCCAAAGTTCTAAAATTCATGCTGATCAAGTCACACAGTTTCCAGAAAGTCTGGGTACTTTCTTTTACAACATGTTGTCTTTGCTCCGTTTAGTCACTGTTTCATTAAATAAAAATCATTACAGCCGTGAACAAAATCATGGGTGAGAGAAGTTCCCAAAATACGGTCGCAAAGTGGACGAGGATGACTTCTATCTGCCAAAGTCTCTTGTGGCGACATGTTAGCCTGGTTGTAAAAACAAACAGACCAACAGAAACAAGGTATCCTATCTTTCCATTAAGTACACCTTCTGGAAACATTGCAGATGACGAGGTTGTTACAGAGAGAGCCCACAATTGGTTTTACAGGTAACGTGTCTCAAGCATGTGGCAGGCCTTCTCGTAAAAGCAGAATGTGAAGCCGACTGTTCCCACGGCCTTGATGGTGCTGGGCCAGATGCCCTTGTACATCCCTCGAAGGCCTTCCTCTCGGATGGTGCAGGAGGCGCAGTGCAGCATGCTCTTGTAGTGCCGCACCTTGCCAAAGTTCTTGCGGGCCTCGTCAAAGCCCTGTACCTGCAGCCGCTTCTTGACCAGGTCCAGAGGGTAGACGGCCGTCTTGGCGCACAGGCCGGAGAGGGCACCGCATGTGAAGGACTTCAGGGCAGCTGTGGCATGAATACAGAGACAACAAATGTACACTTAACAACATATCCGGGATTCCGGTCACAATTGCAATTTCTTGTCTGTATCTATGTATTATAAAGTAACTGATTCTCTTTCATCTCAAAATGTTTTGAGAGGACAGAGAGGCTTTAAGTCAGTATGGTGTGAGATGCAAATAAAGGTAATATCATACTTTGTGAAAAACAGCCACAGTAGTTCTTAAGTCTTTTTCTCTTTTATTTTTGGTTTCTTACCAAAGTATGATACTACCTTTAAGTCAGTATGGTGTGAGTTGCAAGTATGCAATTAAAGGGCATGTACGGCACTGGTTTTGGATGGATGGCGAGGAACTCACTCGTTTGATGGATGCCGGAGGTGGAGTCTGGCTGGTCGAAGAGACGCTCCCAGAGATGTTTGAACAGCGCGTAGAAGCCAAACTGAAAGCCAGCCAGTGGGAAGACTTGAAGCATGGAGGGAACGATCCCCCTGAAGAAGGAGTAGAAGCCGGCCTCTCGATACATCAACCGCAGTGCCTCTGAACTGGAGTTGTACACCTGCAAGCAATGGAGAACATACGCATCGGTATAAATCATCTTTTCAACATGACACATTCATCTTGAAATCATTTCAATGGGAGACTTTGGAGAATCGGTCTTCAAGTCAACAGCGCACGCGCACACAATTGTGAGCATGAGCGCTTTGTTTTGTGCCTACGCTGTAGCCTGTTGTACGTGCGATGTTGACTTGAAGATCGATTCTCCAAAGTCTCCTATTACATATGTATATGGTGACTTACGTCCAGCATTTTTGCCCAGCAACCGACAACAGCATTGACTGTCTGAATAGGCGATGAAATGTCTGTTGTAAGAGCTGGGACCAATTTCATGGAATCTGTTTTTGTGCTTACAGGCACTGCTACGTGAGTAATTTATTTCATGAAATTTGTAAGCAAAACTTTTGGTTATAGCAAATTTCTAGGGTAACCGTGATTATTTTCTGCTAACGCACTGTCATATGCATTCTCCTTGCTTAATTACCGTTACCAAAAAGAAAACTCTCCTGTGAAATACGCTGACCGTAATCCAAAAAGTCTGCTACCGTAAGAAAAGAAAAGATCATGGTGGCTTGGTTTTTATACTGGGGTCACGTTAAGGCTAATACGATTGCCAGAGCTTGATACATTGGCACACAGCAGTTTCTGACTAGGGTTGTGCATTCACGAGTAATTTTGGACCCGAGTACCCTTTGCCCAAATGGGCGGGTACCTGGGTACCCGCGATATAATATAAAACATAAGAATGCACAGCCCTATTTCTGACTGAGTTGGAATGTTGATGGTTTTTTTGTTAGTCTTGAATCCAGTTGCTGGATGTGCCACTCACTTTTGGTTCGCCCTGGGCTACGAATCTCGTCCGGACGACATCTATGGGCTGACAGGAGAAGGTGGCTGCACTGCCCGCGATCCCTCCGCACACAAAATGGTAGAACGGTTTGGCCATGCCGGTGGTAAGGTGCTCGGGGATAAATGGATGCGCTGTGGCAGTCAGATACTCAAACGTCGTGAACTTAAAAATGAAGGACAATTTATAATGCGTCATTATTTATGGAAGGAATTCTAAACTCACCTAAACAATATGAATCTCAAATGTATCATCCATAGATTTGAATGATAATACATGCTGATAGATAGTGACAATAATGAAAATAGATAAAGACAACTGATATCGATAACAAATAGCCATAATAGATATATATATTGATGAGAGAAAATGATAAAAGTCACTGCAATGATGTATTTTAAACAAATTGTTTTGGCAACCTAATCAAATGACAACATGAAGATTCTGCAGCTCAAGGTAATCAGGCCACAATACAACAATCCAGGAGGCCACGCCCCTTGACAAACTGACCAATCATAATGCGTTATTTAAGGTCCGACAAATTGCCGCCATTCTGTCCAACAAAATGTTCTAAATTTTGTATTCTTTACTTTTAAGTTTACTTTTGTTTCGCATGTACAAGACAATTCTTTTACAAACCCAAGTTTGATTCTTAACCATGGTCAAGCGGTGTTTATATTGTCATTTATATTCCTGACTCTCGATACCCAGGCAAGAGAGGAAATGTACATTTTAGGCCTTTTCCAAAACCAAAGTCCAACGGAGAGAGGTGCTTTCGGTGGTTTTGTGCAATGCACGCTTTGTGTGTGGGCGATCGTAACATGTTGTGTGCATACGTAACGCATGTGCGTTGTTGCTTGGGCGTTGCTATGGTGGACGTGGCCTAGTGGACGGACCTCAAAATCAGGAACCCAGGGGTCGAATTTCGTGAATGAAAGCACTGGACGGCAGGTCTAGTAACTGAAGCATTGTACTAGACCTGAACTTTGTTTACGAGACCTGTGGCATTCATGTACATAGGAAAACCATAATTGTATGCAATAATGTGTCAAAAATCAACATTTTAGGAACCATTTCAATTGTGCAAGGAAAACAAAATCACTAGACAGCCGGACTTGTGCGGTACACACTTTACTAGACCGACAATGAAATCACTAGACTCGGTCCTCGGTCTAGTGGATATTTCGAGCCCTGGAACCCAGTACAGGAAACTTGTACCATGCATATCACTAGTAGGCTTCTCCAATAGGTGAACAGAACACAACATTGGCAAACATTCAAAAACCGTTGTACGTATGACAATTGGGAACAAAGTGTCTTGTGAGGTCTGAGACCACGCAACTGCAAAGTACGATACCTGTACGATTCCAAACAGAACAGACAGTGCTTGGGCCGGCACGTGGCCCTTCCAGAAAGCCGGCGACCCTTCCTCCATGTAGATCATGCGCCCTGCCTGCAGGATACCGGTGTACTTGGACTTGGCCTGGCACCCATGTTTCGGATTGCCATTCCCTTCTATCGGTTCCACTTGTAACTATATAAGCAAAGATAAACAGGATACAAAGGAGTTAATAAAGAAATCAATAAATAGGGGTAAGTTGTGAGGTAATTCTTGAGCGATCCTGTAGGCTGTACCACTTCACAAACCCAAAGACCTTTCCATAAGCCGACATCTTTGAGACTTAACAGGAACTTTAAAATGAACTCACACCACATACAACTCAATAGCCTATGCTTTGTCTGCGTCTGACCTTAATCAGATCTTAAAGCCCAACTCATCAAAAGGTCGGAATGGTATTTTGAGTTTTTGTATTTTCTGGTAGGATATGGACTCAGGAATACACAGATGTTCACTTTTGACAAGTATTCCACTGGATACACTCTTTAGAGGAGTTTTCATTCTCCCCCACTTTGCCCGAAATCCGAAAAGCGCGAGGAGTGAGTTTGTAAACACGACGACGTCATTCTGGGACTTGCTACATTCACATTGGTATGGTGTTCCATTTGTGCCGTCAACGTGTCACATTGGTTTTCTGTTTTTTTGGCATCGCATTTATAATACCGGTACATGTAATACAATACAAATTGATACAAGTAATAAACTCCTGGAAACTGCTCATCGGCAAAAAAAAATATTGTGACGCCAAAAAACAAATGTTTTTATAATGCTATAAACATAAGGTTTATATTCTTCCCTAACATACCTCACAAAACTCAAAATACCATTCCGACCTTTTGAGTTGGGCTTTTACATGATCAACATCACTTGTTAAACACAGGGGGCCTGTAATAGCGCTCCGCACTTGCTGTGACGTCAGATCTCAGACAAACATTGAACCCATGCAAAAACGTGTGGCGGGTGTGCTTGTGTGCATGCATGGTGTACACTACGTGCATGAGACTGTGAGTCAATGTTTGTCTGGAGTTCTGGACATCCAGGGATTTTGTACATGCGCACGCTGACCAAATCACTTGTGTGACGTCATTAGTGCGGAGCACTATTCTCAGCTAATAGTAGAAAACGTACAGAATTCTATACCGAAATTGCCACTTTTGACAGCAGAACTTCGGCTAGGAAATCAAATCCTGTAATTTGTGAGCTACGAAAAAACCTAAACAACTATACATTAATCATAAGACATACACCCTAATAAATCTCATTCACACACTATGTAAAAACTACACATCTCAGGCAATGAAATTCACACACGGCCAAAATAAAGAAAAAAAGGAAGCACAAAAACCTGGAATCGAATCTTGATGACGTCAAATGGCTGGACGATGGCCCTGGTAGCCATGCCGCTGGCAGCTCCAGCCAGCCCATGGTCCAGTGGTGTCAGGCGGCTCTTGAGATGCGGTTTATATCCAACCATAACTGACCACGCTCACTCGAATTCTACTGCTAGGAATGCCTGACAGTGTGCCAGCATCTAATCAATCAGAAAGAGACAACAGGTCAAAAAACCAACTGTTAGGGAGTGGTGTTCATAGTTTCTTTATAATAATCAAAGGGTACGTTCAGACAGCGTGTTAAATTCGCTAAAACAACAGTTTTAATCCGATGGGTTTTTGCAATATGTGTCTGGACGCTCTAAAACAGTTACTTATCTAAAACAGATCGGTTTTATCCGCCGCTAAAACACCAAAGTTAAAACTGCTCGGAAGGAGGGTTTAGCTAAAACGCTGTTGGGACAGAATAACTTTCCGACATCCTGTTTCAGTGCAGAGAAGCCTGGCAGCTGGTTACGTAACACATGTTGTGGCGCGCTTGTTTATATTCAACACACAGATAAATCTGCGCGCTTTATTTTATAACTGGAAGCCCGTACGGGGTCAAGGCAAAGTGCATGACCTCTTAAAACCAAAAATAAAACCGATCTGTTTTAACCGCAAACAGTAGAACGCTGTATGGACACAACAGAATTTTAATATACGACTTACCCCCCGCGGTTGCCGAGCGGTTTAACGCAATTCGTTTTAAATACAGGGCTGTCTGAACGTACCCACAGACCTCTAGATTATTAACTGGCTTCCTTTACAATTGGTACATACCATAGAGTTAAATAAAAAACTAGAGTGCACGCTTCGTATTCAACGTGCGCGTTGTCTGTACTCCGGCGTGGACACACAGCAACCATCTTTCCTGGGGTGCGTTCCACTCCAGCTAACTAGGCGCACGGCGCACAATGTGCGCCACCGTTTTCAAACCGGAACGCGCTGTTCGCCAAACACGCACACAACGTTCGCCTAACATAGCAAACGGTGTAGAGGAGGTGTTTGCTGAAGTTGGCTAACTACATCGAATGAAAGATGGACGCAGTACGCAATACATGTTCGCGGTTTGTTGCGTGTGCGTTCCACTACAAATCCAAACGTAACGCAAACGGCGCAAACATGTTCGCGTATGTTCGCGCAAGCGGAACGCACCCTTGGTATAACTTCGCATGCGCAGTAGAGTAAAAAATATCAGGGTAAGAATATGTACGCACAATTTGAAACGGGATGCGCGCATTTGCCCAGGTTGTTTGGTTTTCTTAGGCAATGGCGCTGGCCATGGTTGAGTGTATCACGCGCAGAGTGCACACTCTAGTTTTTTATTTACCGGTATAAACTCTATGGCACATACGTAGAAAACTTTTAAAAGAAACTTGCGGTCATTGTCAAGAGTCCTGTCACCTCCAAGGTGTGGTCATTGTCACTTCCAGTGTGTTATCTGACAGACAAAACATGTCACTGTCACATCACTTCTAGTTTCTACAGTGTCACTTGTCAGTGTCCATACGTCCAGTGTCCTATCATGCACTTCCAGGGCCCAATTTCATGGAATCCGTTACCGTTAGCAAAAATTCTTCACTTACGGAAGCAGAATTTTTTTGGTTACGGTTAGCGTATTTCACGGAAGAATTTCCTTTTTGGTAACGGTAAGCAAGGAATTTGTGCAGAATGCATACGACAGCGCGTTAGCAGAAAATGATCATGGTTACCCTAGAAATTCTTCGCTAACCGAGAGTCTTGCTTACGGATTCCATGAAATAGATTTCACGCGTAGCAGTACCCGTAAGCACAAAAATAGGCCGTAACGGATTCCATGAAATTGGGCCCGGAATTGTTGTCACAGTCTCTAATACTGTTACTGTCAAAGTCCAGTCACTTCCAGAGTATTGTCACTTTGTTATTGACAGACTGATCCTTCGCCCTCAATTTGATCCATCTCCTCATTTCTTTCTATAATTTAACAGCTACATGTAAACAATAAAAAATCATTAACATTAATTTTAGAATTCATATCATAAACCAAGGCATTAGACATGCTTTCACTATCTTTGTACACAACATCATAGTGAGGAAAGCCAAATAATGCCACACATGATCATCTGGCACAAAATGTGCATGATGTATGACCGACAGGGAAAGTTAATTTCCGTACACAGGATGCGAGTCATAGTGATTGCTGGGCTGCTCTAGCCTTAGTATCTACATGTATGGCATCGTAATTATTGCTGCCCTCAATTGAGTCAAACGGGTAAGGATTTCCTACACCTATTTTACTCAAGTTTGAATTTGTATTTCCAAATGTTCCGAACTACTTTCGGTAAAGTAGGAAACCCTAATTTTATTAATTATTTATTAAAATTTCATAGTTTCTGCAATTTTAATCAAACTACTTTCACGATCTTATACCCAGTTTTGCATATATTCCCTAGCTAAAAATAATGCTTAGGGCCTACATTGTGCTTACAAGTTACACAGCTTGTGACATTATTCAATATTGCTGACCAACAGAATTGGGGGCCTTAATTTGGGGTGCTAATGCTATTGACTAAAATGTGACCCAGGGCAAGGGCTGTAACTGTAAGGTGGGCCAGTAACAGTTGCCAGCTATAGTATTAGTATTACAAATTACAGTGTGGGTCAATTGAATCACAAGTAACGTTAGGCTAAACTGAGATTGAGAAGTCAAGACGTTGGACTGAAATCCTCCAAATATAAGACGAAGGCGAAGCACAAGGCTTGTTGAGTGTTGTGTTCTTTACTTCTTAGGTTTAATTACAACTCTGGAAAACAGACTGGTCAAAATATTCACTACAACTTGTACAGTACTGTAGGAGGGCCTAACGTTACATACCCATTTCTGGATCAATCCGCCAATACAGCTCACAGTACACGACTTCTTTTATCTGGTCCTTGCTCTAACGTTATTGTTTATTTCAAGGTCAAGGACAACGAAAAAGAAATTCCACTGACCACCACCTTTTTAATACACTATGTTATGTACGTACACATTGTTATTGAATTTTGCCCAGCATGATAATGTAGTATAGCGCCGCTTACGGCGATAGCCGCGCAATTTGTTGTGAATGTCGAACGCAATTTTTATCCGTACGCATGCGCAAGTTTATAACTTTCGCGTGTTAGAAGTTCTAACTTCTAAACGGCGCTATGCGAGAAACGCGTCCGTTTTAAAATTATGCACTGTACATAAACTTAATGATACTTAATTTCTACTTAAATGTGCACTGTTTTAAAGTAATTTTTCCCTGTATTAACTTACTTTTTATTACTACAAAATTTTCGGCGTCTCCCGCCCCTCGTCAGGTGTGTTTGCTGAAAACGAGTTAATACAGGGAAAAATGGCTTTAAAAGAAATTAATAAGTTACTGTACATAAGTAGGCCTAATCCAAGAACGCTCTAGTAATTTTAATATTATCTATTAAAATTACAAGAGCGTTCTCCGTGCGTAGACGCTTTGAAGCGGTCTTGGGCGCGCGCAGTCATTTTGAAAATATCTGTTAAGCAATAATTAATTTTTTATTAAACAAAAAACAATGGGATGAAAATGAAAAAAAAAATATGAATGAATTTTATATGAAAAAGTGTATGAAAAAATCAATTAAAATACACTATTTTTTCCAAATTGAAATAGATTACAAACGGATTGTAAAACAATCGCAAAGAAAAGTCTGAGCAAAATATGTATTACAAAACAATACAAAAACATTTTTTGGAATAGGCTAAAAAATATGAATTTTTTTTTTATCTGAAAAAAATATGCTAGCCAGGATTCGAACCCACAACCTTCGGATTGGAAACTGAAACGTCAGACCACTAGACCAACGACTTCTCTATAACAAGTGGTGCAATGAGATTCTATTATTGCTGCGGCTGACTCAAATTATCGCTTAAGCAAGAATTGATTACACACAAAAAATGGGATTAAAATGTAAAGAAAAATATGAATGAATAGAATATGAAAAAGTGTATGAACAAAATCCATAAAAATACACAATTTTTTCCCAAATTGAAATAGATCACAAACGGATTGTAAAACAATCGCAAAGAAAAGTCTGAGCAAAATATGTATTGAAAAACAATACAGAAACATTTTTTGGAATAGGCTAACAAATAAATTTTTTTTTTTTTAATCCGAAAAAATATTCTAGCCAGGATTCGAACCCACAACCTTCTGATTGGAAACGGAGACGTCAGACCACTAGACAACCGATCTCTCTATAACAAATGGTGCAATGAGATTCTATTATTGCTGCGGCTGACTCAAATTATCGCTTAAGCAAAAATTGATTACACAAAAAACAATGGGATTAAATTGTAAAGAAAAATATGAATGAATAGAATATGAAAAAGTGTATGGAAAAAAAACCATTAAAAATACACAATTTTTCCCCAAATTGAAATAGATCACAAACGGATTGTAAAACAATCGCAAAGAAAAGTCTGAGCAAAATATGTATTGAAAAACAATACAAAAATTTTTTTTGGAATAGGCTAAAAAATATGAATTTTTTTTTTTATCCGAAAAAAATATGCTAGCCAGGATTCGAACCCACAACCTTCTGTATGGAAACGGAGACGTCACACAATTAGACCTCCGACCTATCTGTAACAAGTTGTGCAATGAGATTCTATTATTGCTGCGGCTGACTCAAATTATCGCTTAAAGGGATTGCATACGTTTGGTAATTTGAGCCTATTGTTTGTTTCAAACCAATATAATTGTATATATATACCATAAAACTAACCTGTGAAAGTTTCAATTCAAAAGGTGGTAGCGTTTGTGAGATTTTGGCGACAAACCAGAGCGGTTATTTCACGCCAGATAACAGTTAGTCAATAGCTGAGAAGCGTTACGGCCGTAACGCTTCTCAGATTCATAATTTTTGGAGATAAAAAGTGACATATTTTTCCATAACCGCGGTACTTCGAATTGAACGTTTCTCAATATGCATTATACTATCCAAAGCAGCTGTACTTCTCACCAAGTAAGTTTTTATTGCCATAAATTGTCAGAGTCATTACCAAACGTATGCAATGCCTTTAAGCAAAAATTGATTACACAAAAAACAATGGGATTAAATTGTAAAGAAAAATATGAATGAATAGAATATGAAAAAGTGTATGGAAAAAAAACCATTAAAAATACACAATTTTTCCCCAAATTGAAATAGATCACAAACGGATTGTAAAACAATCGCAAAGAAAAGTCTGAGCAAAATATGTATTGAAAAACAATACAAAAATTTTTTTTGGAAAAGGCTAAAAAATATGAATTTTTTTTTTTATCCGAAAAAAATATGCTAGCCAGGATTCGAACCCACAACCTTCTGTATGGAAACGGAGACGTCACAAAATTAGACCTCCGACCTATCTGTAACAAGTTGTGCAATGAGATTCTATTATCGCTGCGGCTACTTCTAGATTTAGAAGGCTACTCCGTGAGCCTTCTAGCACTCTTACTTTTCGGTGTGCCGTAACGCTATGGGTTTTGAAAACAACAATTGATAGATGAAATTTTGGTGAAACATTGCAGCACCTACCGCCACTCCTAGATCGTGAATTCCCCTGAAATATTTTTTTTCCTGATCCTCATACATCGGTTATGCTTGTGCAGTCTCATTTTTGTAATTGATCCACAACTTTTCGAGAAAAAATTCGACTTTCTGTGTCACTCCGCTTGCCGAAATGTCCGATGTTAACCTGCTGCTTGAAGTGGTCTAGTCCGCATGCGCATTATTGGATCTACCATTTTCTGAAGGGGTGCAACTTGACTTCACTGGTTCCCCGGTTGCTGCATGCATTGAAATGGGTCTGCATGTACGTGGATACCAGTTGTTGAAGCTTTATCTTTTTTATTGAGGCTGGCTCCCACTTACTGTGTGGTGTGCATGTGGCATACGTGATTTTCATGTCTCCTTCAATAAGCACACCCCTATACAATAATGCTTTTGCCCATACTATAAAATTTATGAATGAACTCGAAATTAGAAATCTTTCCTGAAGTGGAGTGGCACAGAAAGTCGAATTTTTTCTCGAAAAGTTGTGGATCAATAGCAAAAATGAGACTGCACAAGCATAACGGATGTATGAGGATCAAGAAAAAAAATAATTCAGGGGAATTCACGATCTAGGAGTGGCGGTAGGTGCTGCAATGTTTCACCAAAATTTCATCTATCAATTGTTGTTTTCAAAACCCATAGCGTTACGGCACCCCGAAAAGTAAGAGTGCTAGAAGGCTCACGGAGTAGCCTTCTAAATCTAGAAGTACGCTGCGGCTAACTCAAATTATCGGTTAAGCACAAAAAACAATGGGATTAAAATGTAAAGAAAAATATGAATGAAATGAATCTGCAAAAGTGTATGGAAAAAAACCCATTAAAAATACACAATTTTTCCCCAAATTGAAATAGATCACAAACGGATTGTAAAACAATCGCAAAGAAAAGTCTGAGCAAAATATGTATTGAAAAACAATACAAAAACATTTTTTAGAATAGGCTAAAAAATGAATATTTTTTTTATCTGAAAAAAAAAACTATGCAAGACGGGATTCGAACTGGAAACGGAGACGTCAGACCACAAGACCCCCAACATCTCTATAACAAGTGGTGCAATGAGATTCTATTATTGCTGCGGGTCTGAATAAATGTTCTTTGAAAACCTGATCCTATAAAGGTTTTTAATTGCACTAGTAATTACAGATGGTAAGGTGGTCTAGTGGTATAAGATCTCCTGCAGCATTGACAAGGTTGTGTGTTCAAATCCTGCCTTGCATTTCTTTCATGATCTGAAAAATTCCCCCTTTAATAAAAAGTACTTTTTATCAGTTTTAAAAAGAAAATTGTATTTATACGACTTCTTTTCACCCAATTTTCAAGATATTTTAAAATGATTTTCCATTTAATTTTGATCCCATATTTATTCCTGTATAATCATCACGTCACACATAGCTACTTGGTCTAGTGGTGTTCTCAATGAAAGTTTTTGTTTTCAAATCCCACCTGACATGTTTTTGTTTTGCATAATTATGCTTTTTATCTTTAACCCATGATTATTTTAATTGTTTTACTTCAATTGTCACCAAATTGTCCATTGAATATTCTTTGTTGACTTTTTTAGTCTGTGGAAATTTAATATGACATTAAATTAAGGGAATTGACACAACAGAACAATTGAACAGAAAACACAGGTGGAAACATTTTCTATAATCACAATGATGCGGACATCAATTTATTCACAGAATTGAAAATAATGGTCATTTCAGTGATGTACAGAGGCAGACATTTACGACATACTCATCTTTGAACTTGAATGCCAAAAATCAAATTTAAAAATCATAATTTCAATCATTTAAATTCAATCAACATGAAAATTACTATAACATACAAATGAAATAAATGAAGACAAGTGCTGAAACTCAGGTGCACGAGAATGGGGAGTCCGGCCATTCCAAACGACATTCCTTTGAGCTGGTAGCCTTCAGTGAAGTCTCATCCTGGTATCGCATGGTGGTGGAAGTAGAACATGTCATTGTGGAATGACCAGTCAGCATCCCATCCCGTACACCTGAGCTAAACTTAGGCAGACAATACATTGATGGACACGCCCTTTTATGTGAGCAAATTTCAAAATCAGTATAAACCAACAAGCTATTATTTTAAACATACACTTATAAATTACATGGACTGAACACATACAGCAAATGGCTAAGAAACAAAAACTTTGAAGAACAATACCCTAATTTTATACAAAGAAACTTTCAAAATAAAAATAACAAACAAAATATTGTACATGATTATTTACTACACATATAACATTCACTAGAGGGTATAGAGCAACTTCCAATTAGCAAAAATATATGACTGCGCGCACTCTTGCAAGAGGAGGCAATACCGCAAACAAGCTACCTGGCATGCACATCGCAAACACGCAGATCCCAACTTATGACATACCAAAATACCTTTACCAACAATAATAACACAATAACACAACAACACAGATAATAACACAAATAATCAATAGAAATTATATGTCCAATGAAACAATAAGAATTATACCCCCATGGTTGGACTTACATTGTATATGGAGGGCGCCTGTTTGCATATATCCACCAATATAGGGCACTCACACGTACACACAGCCTGCCCCAGGCCAGTGTACATGTATTATAGCTACATGGCGGTACATGCTAAGCATATCATGAACTCCACCCCATTCTGCAATACAGCATAGAGTGTATAATCTTAATTTACAAACACACCAATTAAACCTTGTAATCTTCTAAACATTTACCTCCTTGGTAATTTAATTACTTTCCAACATTTAATCTCAACCAATTTAAAAAAAAACACAAAGCACACAGACCAAGCACAAACAGGGGGGGGGGGGCGTTAAGGGAGGGCGCTAATTAAGCTACACTGTCTATGCGCAGCCTGTTTGCATGTATCCACCAATAAAGGGCACTCACGTCACACAAGTACACGAAGCCTGCCCCAGGCCAGTGTACATGTATTATAGCTACATGGCGGTACATGCTTAGCATAATAACTCCACCCCATTCTGCAATACAGCAATAGAGTGCATAATTTACAAACACACACACCAATTAAACCTTGTAATCTTCTAAACGTTTACCTCCTTGGTAATTTAATTACTTTCAATCTCAACCAATTTAAAAAAACAAACAAAGCACACAGACAAAATTGACACAACAAGCAAATATCTCAATAGTTTGCAAGGACATTTTTCTTTTTATTTATCAAACGTGTTTTTTGTTGCTCTCATTTTCCTTTCTCTGCTTTCCTTTTCTTTCGTTGCTTCTCCTTTTCTTTCATTGCGTTGTTGTTTTTTCTTTCATTTTGTTTCTTTTACTTTTCTTTCCACACCCGGTGACTTTCAAGTATGTTTGTTTTGAAGATTTCATTTTTCTGTCGTCACTAAATTTTACTTTTTGTATAGCGCATTTTTCTTTTACTTCACATTTTGTTGCTTTTACTTTGCTTTCGTCACTTTTAATTTCCTTTCCTCGCCTATTTCGCCGCGCTTACTTTTATTTTGATGCTTTAAATTTTCTGTTGTCACTTTTATTTTACATTTCGTCGCTTTTACTTTGTTTTGGTCACTTTTACTTTCCATTTCATTGCTTTTACTTTTCTTTTGTCGTATTGTCTTTTTCTTATACTTCACATTCCGTGCTTTTACTTTGTTTTCGTCACTTTAATTTCCTCTCCTCGCTTATTTCGCCGTGTTTACTTTTATTTTTATGCTTTTAATATTCTTTCGTCACATTTATTTTACATTTATTTTTTGGTCGCTTTTACTTTCCATTTTGTATCTTTTAATTTCCATTTTTTCGCTTTTACTTTTCTGTTGTCACTTTTTCTTTTTCTTTTGTAGCTTTAATCTTACACAAGTTTTCATTTTCAATTGACACATCATCTTAATATGTCACACCTGACAGAGGAGAGTGGTGCAGCACATACAAAGACCAAAAGCAACTGGTAAAATGAGACATGTGATGCATTTGTTATGCATTTTGTTAGGAAAGAGAAATAAGATATGTTAACGCGTCCGTTATCATATCTTATGTTGGGGGAATCAGACACGAGAACGCGTCCATTATCGTGTCTGATTCCAGGTAGTCAGACATGCAATGCGTCCATTAACATGTCTGACCACGAGTTCAGGGAGTTCAGGAGTTTACCATTTTTTCTAAATGAATTTTATTTTGGTATATTTTGGTCATGTCTCTGCAGTTGCTTATTTTCTGGTGTCACTTTCCATTCATACTGTATATGGTTATCTTCTGTCATGACGTCAAGCCCTGATTTCTAGATACACTCTAATAAGCATCGGGATAGTTTGCTATATTGACAAAATAATTCGATTGTGATTGTGACATCATCAAAACTCTATTTCAAATCCCATGCAAGGAATTGTTCAATCAACATGAAACGTGGTGGGTATAAGCCTACACATATCCCAAAAGAATATTATGATTCTATCATGTGAAACGTGACAATGCCTTCAAAGGGCAGCATTAAAACTAAGAGGTTTACCTCCCCATAACACCACTGTACAAGTTTACAACTTACACAAAGAATGTGCAGCACAAAATATTCTGGCATCATCATACTAACTTAAAGGGGAATGACCAATGGTGATGAAACAAATTATTTTCTTTAATTTTCTTTTATACATGAACAACTACTTTGCCTAAACAGGCACTAATTGGTTTGTTATCAAGTCCAAATACAGGCTGGCTTAATTAAATATATACATATGCATACATGCACTGGGGATGTCACTCTGTCACAGCCATCTGACTTTTGCGGAAAACATTCTTTTCTTTCCTAGTTAGTTTTTGTTCAAAAATCATCTTAAAGTACTCACTTCAGTCTTTTATTTTGTTTTCAAAGGGATTTTATTTAGGGGAGGGGAGGGGGAGGTTACACAGTCATTACCTCAGCCTCCCTTTAAGAGAAATGGAGCAAATAAATGTATAAAGAAGATTGTACACATTTGTTAATAACTCATGTATGATGAGTAGTATGGTTTGCCCAACATTGTGGCGCTAATCAATAGTATTTCTCATACTATTATTCAATATTGCTTTCAATGACTCCTAATAGCATTGGAATTGCCAGATATAGCACGGTTTCCTTTTTAACATGAAGAACAGTTTTCCAATGTGTACTCATTACTAGGGTGATATATGTACAAGTCTCTTACTGTAACATGGACACCAGTCATAACACCACTCATTCTACCTGAACATGATAGACAAGAGTGACCTATAGGATCAAACAGATCAAACAGTTGTAGGTAAAATAGCAACAAGCTAAGTATGATTAACATCCAATTGTCATATTAATGTACAAAGCTTTGAAGAGCTTGTTACACCAAGGGTATGGACAATTCTTCAGAAGACACAGAAGAAACCATGACAACTTGGCAAGTAAAATAGCCCAAGCAATATGGTGTATACATGTACATGTACATTGAAAGAGTCAAAAAGTGTTGTGTCGAAGATGGTATAGACCTATGATTCAGATTAACTGTATTTATCTACAGTATTGATTGTGAGAGTAATTTGTAATCTAACATCAAAATTGAGCTGATAAGACCTCATTTGAGGGTATTTTTCCTGGTCTACTTTCTTCAAAGATGAAGACTGATCACACATGCCAAACTACATGTAGAAGATGCCCTTGGACTATCGTGCGGGGTATGAACAATTCATCTGTCATATATCTGCAATCAACCAGAAAGATATTTTTGCACATACATTGTACATGCACAAACTAGTGATTGGAATGTGAGATCGGAACATGAAAAGATAATGAGTAAGACCTAAAATGCATTACTGATCAACCTTAACTTATGTCATCACAGAGTAACTTTCAGCCACAACCTTTAACAGAGAACTGAACAGTGTTGAAAGGAGACTTGATATGTTTTAAGCAAAGATTCCAAATGAACATCAGATGTTTCAACTGACAAATCAGCACTAATTATTGTCACATATTACACAACATCCCAAACTTAAATTAAATACACAATCCTGTATGCCTCAATTTCAATGCACACTATATAGATATAGATATACATGTATATTATATAGCCTCTGTGTAACCACCATGTAGGTAACACCGTCCCCAAAATGTTTCTTCTTTGGTAAAGTTCAGATGATAAATTTATAAATTCAACAACAGATATGGATGGAGTAATAATAAAAACATTGATTTTGTACCTACATGCCTATATGAACAAAATGGATCAAGTTATGAAGTCCTTGTCATGTGAGTAAATGTACTAAGTAACAGATTGTTTTCATTCAAGTTCAGCAGCTGATTTCACGAAATGTTGCGTAACTTTACACAACTTACAAATGTCATGAATGTAGCGTAAGTTCCGTGAAACCGGCATAACTTGTGCAACCAAAGGCAGGAAATGTTGCATAAGTTACGCAACAAAATGCTGCGTACACAACATTTGAAGTTTCATGAAATCGGCTGCTGAAGATACAGTTGCTATAAACAAGTTGAATGGCCAAATACCAAACCTAAACATTTTGACAAAAAAGGAATGACTTTTAAATATTCTATTAGGAGTTTTACTTTCAACTATTCCCAACCTCAGGCAAAGAAAGACAGTGACAGTGTGATTCACTGGAAACGATGGAAGCTCTCTTTGATGACACAGAACAATTGATGTACCAGTATATTCCATGGAGGATCAGAGTTCATAAGCAAACACTGGTTGCATACTGTAATCAAGTGAAGTGATGTTGTAGTCTGTTGTAGTCTGATTGCCACTGATGATTAGAAGATGCAATAATAACCACTAGACAGAAATGAAGCCATGTATGTGTTGTACAGGCTTCTCTTCCTCCTCCTTGATGATCTATGATGTACAACTTTGATCCACAACTGTTTGGCAATGAGCATGCATGTAAATGCATGTTGTTGGATTCCACAGACTTGCTGATCATACTGATGCATGTTTGTCCTCCATGCGTAAGGCAGTAACCCATGCCAGGGGGCTTCAGGGGTACTGATGCTTGCCACGGCATGCCCCTGGTCACTTCTTACAAAAGAAGTAACTTGTAGTTTATCAGGAATAATTGTTCAATGATGATGATGATTGAAGGCCACAAAAATCAAAATACATTGTTTATTGTATTCTCTCGTACATTAAACTACAATACTGCAATTAGTTATCACTGCTGTCACTGGGCCAGAGGTTGGGAATATTGCCACACCTAACACATTCCTGAATGCAAATTGTATGTACTACTAATAGTATGCAGTAGTAATTGATAGTCAATGTATTTGGATTTCAGAAACTTAGTAATTTGTAGTACTGGGTCTTCTTTCATTAGCACATGATGTAGTAAAACATAGTGTCCTGTGGGTTGTTATAATAATAATATAATAATTTTGGCATTTATACAGCGTTCTCACACACAAGCATGACAAGAAGGGTATCACAACGCTTTATACGTAATTATTATCCCTGGTCATCGGGCCCATTTACATTCCTGAAACGGAATGGGGAGTATACAGCCCGCAGCTGCCTGCAAAGCGCGCAGGGCCGCTAATCAAACAAACAAAGCCATCTCTACCCTCGCAGGTACCCATGTACACCTGGGTGAAGAGGAACAATGAGTGATTAAGTGTCTTGCACAAGAACGCCAGCACCATTAGCCCATGGCCAGATTCGAACCCACAATCTGAAGATTGACCACAAGATCTTGAGTACGACACGCCAGACCATTAGGCCACAGTACCCCACAGTTGTTGTTGAATGTTTGTTAATTATTATGTACTCAAATGCAGAAGGACACAGTACTGCAAAATACTATTAAAATTTAGTATATGGTACTTAGCAAGTAAGTCCTATCTACTTTTGTTGAGAATGCATACATTTAAAATTGACTAACTCAAGTGGGTAAACATGAGTGCAGGGAAACTGTTTCACATTTGAAAAGTAATTTAGACATCACAATATCATGCAGTTACAATGCTTCATTGCGATTTCTCTAAAGACCAAAATAATTCTTTTAACAGGAAAATATAAAAGAAACAGGGAAAATCCACCATGAACATTAGGCCTACAGGACTTGACAATTTTAGTTGTGGGTCACACAAAGAAGCATATATGAAAGTACATGTAATCTTAATCGTTTGTACATGTACATGTGAAATTTCTATCCGAGTCCAATTCACATCTGGTCTGTTACAAATGGTGCACACTAGGGCCAGGACCACCCCCCCCCCCCAGAAAGCAGCTGGTCCCACCCATAAGCAAACAACCATCAAGCATAAAACCATATTAGCTGTGATTGAAGGCTTTTTAGTCATGGTAAATCTAGCAAGTCACATGTACATGTAGGTATAGAATAGAATTACGGCAAAATTTGGACAACAATGAGTCTTTTGTGAGTATGAGTTTGTTCTAAAAAAAAAGCAGAGGGACTGATTACTTTTGTACATTCACAATGATCTGGTGTCTGGTTAACCTCTTATTAGCCCCAAATGGGCTTAGCGAAATATATCGCTAAATATATCAATACACATGTATTTGATTCAGGGTTTGCCCAAAAGACTCTAAGACATGGTAGATTTTCCCTTTTTGTTTTTTTTACTGAAAAAGTACGAGAGATAAAAGTTCCACTCTGAACTTGGGACATAAGTGTGCATACATTTTGAAGACTTCATATCAGTGCCACACAGAGAAGCATGTTAAAAAAATTAAGCTTTTGTCTGATTCATGCCATTGCAGATGTTCCACTTATGGTGCCTAGTAGGGCAAGCTGCCTCCCCCCCAGAAAGCAGCTGCTCCTATTCATTAGCAAAAACACATCTAGAGGCATAAACATGATGTTTTGTTCTTGAGACATATAACTTACTTTTTAAAAGTAAAGCTTACTCAAAGTGATGTATCGTTAGGACTGCGTTTTCTTCAAATTTGTAAACTTGGCAAATAATTAGCCGTATAACAGGGGAAAATATTTGGGTAGGATTTAAATGTATTCACGGTGAAGGTACCATGAGACACTTGCACAATATCATGGGAAATAAGGATTTCTTTTCTGTGTGTTTTATCTGGAATAAACCTTTAGTGGGATGTATATTATAAACATATGAAGAGAAGCTGATTTGAGGATGTTAAAAAATCTGAAATATCAACAAATCAGACTTAAATGTCAAATAAACACAATATTATTTCATTGTAAATTACAATTATACTCCTCTATCCATATCTGTTGTTGTAGGTTTATCACAAAGGAGGCAAGTCCCAGATGAACTGTGCCCATCCCCTAATAAATTCCCATTCATAGCTGATCCCATCCATTAGACCAAAAGGTACTAATTGATATCACATTACAAAGCTTGGCTTGCCCTACCTAAGATATCCATATTACATGCACTTTCAGTACTTGATTACACCCAAGGAAACAAAAACCACAGGTTTGCTCAGGCAGGATTTGAACCTGCGACCTACTGCATTCTTGTGCAGACGTCATACCAGCTAGACCACGAAGCTCGCTGTGGGTTTTCTTTTTCTGGGGGCAATCAGAAGTGTGGAGAATATCACGAATATGAAAATATCCAGTCGGGCAAGTCTCACTTAGAATGAAGATAATTAACACTTGTGTTTTTCTTTTGTCAAGTGTGAGCATCTTGTTCTAGTTCCTTAAAACCTTTGCAATTAATTTGGACTATAAGTTTGAGAATTAATATTAAGCTTTTAAATAGATAACATTGCCAGTAATCATCATGACAAAGCATTTTCTGACAAATTGTTTTATTAATTGTAAATCATCATCTAGAAATTGAACCAAAACTTCAAATAATGGCCAGCCAGCAGTTGGTTCCTGCTGTGAACGAGGGTGAGCTATTATTATTAAACTAAAGTAGAAAGCTACCATTAAGAGAACAATCAGTAACACAAAGAAAGCAATCTATTCCAGGTATTTGGATTTCAGACACTTAGTAATTTGCAGTATTGGGCCTCTTTCACAAGATAGTACACGTAGCTTTTCATGGTGGTCGTCGAATGTTTGTTATCATCGAAGGCGGAAACACAACATAAAGATTGTTGGCTTTCAGAGATGAAACAATTTCATAATCTCAGCCATCTTATTCATGGACAAAAATATGGTTGAACTTTTGCCCAAGATGAATAAATTGGCTTTGGGTTGTTTATATACTTGAGTAATAGATATTACTGTAGTATATATCACTTTGCAATAGTGAAACATGTACTTATAAAGTGCAAAAGGACACACTGTGCCACAACATACTATACATGTATAGTCAAATTTAGTATATGTTTCTTAGCAAGGCACATCTACTGTTTGGCTTAGCAAACATCTGAGCTATTGGAACTGTTTGCCTGCTATTCAGCCTCTTTATGAAGCAGGCTCACTCACTGACTCACTGGCCATATTTGTCATTTTGGAACCAGAAATGTTTTCACATTCCAGAATCAAACAACAAACAGATTTCAATAATGACAATTGACAATCAATGACTGGTTTTAACCTATAGGACCATGATGCATTGAGCAGCTCATCATGTTGTGTCCTGTTGGATGATAAATGATTCATCCATGCAAGTCTACACACAAATCTACTTCAAATAAATAGGTCAATACACCAAGTTTGAGCGGACTTGTGACACGGTCTATGTTTCATTTGTAAACTCGTACATATTATACTTCAATGTATTTGGATTTCATACACTCAGTAATTTGAAGTATTGGTTCCTCTTTCACAAGCACATAATGTATTAAAACATAAGTACCTGTAGCTTGTCCTGTTGGTTGTCGAATGTTTGTTATCATCGAAGGCGGAAACACAACATAATTGATTGTTGGCTTTCAGAGATGAAACAATTATATAATCTCAGCCATCTTATTCGTGGACAAAAATATGGTTGAACTTTTGCCCAAGATGAATAAATTGGCTTTGCAGAGGGACACAGTACTAACAAAATACTAAATAAATGTAGTATAATTTAGTATACTGTACAGTACAGTACATTTATATGTACAAGCAATTAGGCACAGCATTTGATACTGTTTTACTGTACACTTCATTGAAGTACAACATATGTACATGTATACATTTACAAATGCAACAGGGACAAAGTCACAAATCATGGCCCAATTAACTTGGTGAAATGATGTATACTGACCTAATAACATGAGATGCATTCTGGTTGATTCCCCCAAAATTACTTGGTATTGACTTTTAACATGAGCACAATAGATGTCAATGAGTACATAAGAAAGCTGTAGGTCAGCAAATCTCACCCAAACAATATTGAATGAATCTTCTATTCAGCCAAAATCAAATAATTTACCTGTCTCTTTTCAACTTAACTTTTGAGACAAAGGCTATAAAGGTACTGGACGTAACACTATAAGCAATTAAGAGGAAACAACTTCTGTGTGAAGTACCGGTAACAATATCGAGGCGTACAGGCCAAACCATAAACAATTTACAAGAAAAGGAAAAAACATGTGCGTGATGATATTGAGGCATACAGGACTTTGCAATTACAATTAATTTGAACAATAAGTTTGAGAATTAAGGTGGAATATGCATACAATTAAAAACAATACTGCTTGGAAATGTACCAATTTATGAGGCAATGCTGACTGATCATTGATTAGAATGTCATTTAAATCACAACTGTAAAATCCTATTCAACATGTTCAGGCCCTCCAGACGGTATTCAACTATTCATACACGCAATTATTACAGGCTTAAAGATTCAATGTTGTTTTGACTGAATATTTTTTCCACATTCCAAATCCAAAGCATCTTCACATGCATATTCTACACGGACATTTGATTTGTTTTGCATTCTCCAATGATAATGTGAGATCTAAACAAGTGTGGGCATGTACACTGAGACAGTATGGTGATTTTCATTAGATTTACTTTCAACATAATCTATGTACATTTAGCCATAAGGTTTACCCTACCTGGTCCTCCAGGTTGGGGGTTGGTCTTTGGGTTAACAACCCAAAACCATGAAAAAAGACATTGTTATACAGAAGCATCAATGAAAACTTCAACAAGACTTGACTTGGGAGAGGAAGGGCCTTTGAATAAAAGGACCACGACGCCATGCAATGAAAGCCGTCAGGAAGCTGTAAGGCCCACTCCCCTTCTAACTCCCAGAAGTAATATTAGAGAAGCAACATGGAATATTACAACAATGTTTGAGACATGGAATGACACTGCAGGTAGCACGGGAGATGAGAAACTACAACATCTCACTCCTCGGACTGTGTGAAACAAGGTGGCTAGAGGCAGGGCAGATGAGGTTATCTGCAGAAGAATTGGTACTATAATTATTCCGGACACATAGAGAAGAAATTGCCCCTCATACTGAAGGGGTGGCCATGATGTTGGACCAAGAGGCACAACATGCTCTCATTGGTTGGGAACCGATCAACTCTCGTATTATCAAGGCGACATTTGCCACAGCGAAGACAAACATCAAGATGGATGTCATCCAGTGTTATGCTCCAACCAAAGACCCAGAGGGGGAAAAGAAAGATGACTTTTATAATTAACTACAGAAGGTTCTGGATAGGCGGGGAGCCAAAGATATATTAATTCTCATGAGAGATTTCAACGCTAAGATCGGGTCTGATAACACCGGTTACGAAGAAGTAATGGGAAAACAGGGGCTTGGTCTCTGATGAACGAGAACGGGGAACTGTTTGCAGGCATGTGCTCTCTGAACCAGCTGGTTATAGGAGGAAGCATCTTCCCACACAAACTAATTCACAAAGATCTTCGGACCATGTCACAGAGAATCAAATTGATCATATGTGTATAAGCCATAAGTTCAGGAGATCACTGCAAGATGTTCGGGTGATGAGAGGGGCAGATGTGGAATATCGGACCACCATCTACGAGTGATGATGGTATTAAGACTCAAGTTGAAGAAGCATAACACTCCTAGTAATACCCGTAAGAAGTTTAATGTGGGTCTGCTCAGAAACAAGGAGTGCTAAGGTCATTCCAACTCAGTCTTTCAAATAGGTTTCTGGTGTTGCAAGAGCTGCAGGAGGAGGTCGATACAGACGTTGAGACCCAATGCCATGCCAGCACACAAAAAAGCTGTGGCACGACACTTGCGAAGAGATATTGGGCAAGAAGAAAACACAACACAAAGAGTGGGTTTCTGCAGACACAATAGAGAAAATTGGAGAAGTGTCGTCGATGACCTATAGCTATGCTCCTCTGGAGGCAAAGGGCCTAAGTAAGTAAGTAAGTTTACCCTACCTGATGAGCACAGTGAGCAATCTTAAGAATCAGTGATTTCTAGGGGCAGAAATTGAAGCTTACATTGACAAAGGCAAAACAAGTTTATGATTTAGTACAGTAGTCATCATGTTGTTCATACAGTAGCCATTTTCACTATCAGTGGTCCAACCATTTAAACTTAACTTAAAACTGTTTTTATTTCCGGTTTTGTCTTTTATAAATTGTTTCACCTACGGGATAATGTTCTTGACTATCCTCGTCTTGTTTTGAGTTGTTGTTGCACCTTTCCCTTAAAAATCTCTTATAACTCTAATTCTACCTACGATTTATCCTAATACATTGCCCTATATCATATCATAATTCTAACCTACACTATAGCCATGGCATTAACACATTAATCCTAACTAAACCTAACTGTAACTAATTGTAAACAATAATCCTAAGCCTTAAGCCTAATCCTGAACATGATCCTAATCTACCTCCAACTAAACACTGGTGCACCAATAATGATCCTATTCTTAAACTTATTCTCAAGGGAAAGGTGCAAAGATAGCTCCGGGTTATTGATTGATGGACCAACTGACCTGTTAAAATGTGGTGAATTGAATAAATGACTATTCTATGCACTTGGACATGTACCTATGCAGATCTACAACACTGAGACAAATTGCAATTAACCATGATTGTGTAGCTTGGGAACTGTTAAAATCACTAGCCAAAATGCTTTTTCTGCATTTGAGGAATCTTTTGCACAGATTGCAGAGTGTGGGCTGGGCCTACCTAAGACCTACCAAGATGAGCAACAGTTTTGTCACCAAATTTGATTGAAACCATTTGCCCTGAATGCCTACCTTTGATCATGTCCATTATTTTGCTGCTTCAAGGATTGTTTTGGATTCAATCAAATGAATTAATGTCATCAGGTACAGGAGCTAACAAGCTCATAATTGTTTAAGGAATGACATTTTGCTTCAGCCAAATACCAAGATGAGATCAAAACATAGTGGCTTGTCCTGTTGTTGTTGAATGTTTGATATGATCAAATTAAAGGCAGAAGCACAACATGAAAAGAGAGATTGTTGGCCTTCAAGGATGAAACGATTCTTATTTAGACAAAATGTGGTGTAACTTTTGCCCTAAATATAAAATGAAATGCCTTTGTTTGTTTGTTTGTTTTTGATATATTTAGTTGTTTCTTTTTTTGTGTTTGTTTGTTTGTTTGTTTTTGTTTTAATAATTCATAGCATGTGCCAATTCAAAAGTTTTTGTTCAACCTAATTGACAGCAAGGTAAATTGCAAGATATATGTGTGGGTCATTCCAAACCCAAGGTGGTGGACACAGGCGGACCCAGAAAAATGGGATAGTATGTCACTTAACATTCAAACTGTTTAACATGTAATGTATTGTATTGCAAGTGACAGAGAAAGATGGAGGGTGTTTCTCTGCCTTGCACAACAGTCAAAGAATGTAAATGACCAATCTAACATGTACAGTATGTAATGCTGACAAGTATAGGAAGCAGGAAAAAGAATTTAAGAAAACATCCTTCAAGAAATAAGGGTCTTTACTCAGTGAAGAAATTATCTTCGCAATCATTTTGCAATTTTTGTAGGCACTGCGCACAATCTGGTAAGAAGAAAATAATTATGCATCCTTGGCATACGCCTCTTTATTGCTGATTCTATCCTCAATCCTTGTTCTCTGCCTGTTGCATTTAGCAATATGTGTAGGCCCTGCCCTCTCTGAATTCAAGTGGGGAGTGGTGGGCACAGTTTGAACCTGCGGAGAGCTGGGCAGAAATCTTCAGTGATGGTACCACCTACGTACTTACAGTGGCTAGAACACTGCACATTAACAAGCCTGAAGCTTCATACATAGACAAACACTATAAGTTATTCCTGGAAGGAAAATGTTTAAGAGTACATGAAAGATGTACATCTAATTATGATGTACTGCGGGTAATTTTTGTGATTTACAGAATGATTCTTGATGGTATCCATGTTACAGCGATAAACTTGCACAACTTAATGCAATGCCCAAATACATATTAACAGTTTGTAGGACAAGCGTACGTAGAGACACTTGATGTTAACAAGCACTCAGTACCTGATACCGGCAAGGAGAATGGAGAACCAAAATGTGTAAATTGCACATAGATAGTATTGATTATCTGGACAGAACTTGAAAATGATTTTCTACCATGTTTACATTAAAGTTTGTGACAGAGTGCATCTCCATGGGGCCATTAATTATAAGCCCTAGTTTTTTTAACAGGGACACAGTACACATCCCACTAAATTTGGGTAAATGAAGCTCTCGAAATTATCTAAATGAGTGAAGTTTTGTGCATGGAAGGGGGAAGGAGGGGGTGCAACAGCAATAAAATCTACAGTCATGTTTTACTATTAGTAAGTATATACTCCAGTATGCATTAATTCAAATGCACCAAAACTTGTTCCAATAGACATCCCAGGCATCTCTGATTGGCTGTAAATTACCTACAACTGATTGATCACTGCCTTTCCTGTTACAGGAATACTGATTGGTTAATGGCTAAAAGCCTCATTTTTATCTGCCAAACCATATAATAATGCGCTTGTAATAATTATGTATACTGCATGCTGCATAGCTACACGGAAGGAAATCTGAGACTGACCCATCGTTCAGTCTAAACAAAAGAACAATTACATCCGAGCTGATGCACATTTTAAATTCTAGTTAGTCAATTAAGTGCTACTTGTATTTTTCTATTTTATATTGTGATCTGACTGACACGGCTATACCCATCATTATATTCTGAGTTTGGAATGATCATAGCAATCATCCAAAATGGTCCTTAATGAAAAAAAATTGCAATACAAACACCCAATCAGAGGGGCACACCCAATTTTGGGACCTGAATGAGTATTGAGTATGGACAATTTTCTTCTTTTCTTTTCTTTTTTCTTTTTCTTTGCAAGTACAGAGAAAGATCATCGGTATGGGGTTTCTCTGACGATCAGATTTGGCATCACCAATGGATATTATTTTTGTTGGATATAAAAATATTACATTTTTTTGTTTCTCTGCCTTGCACAACAGTCAAAGAATGTAAATGACCAATTTAATATGTACAGTATGTAACGGCTGACAAGTAGGAAATATGACAACAAGAAAATCCTTCAAGAGACAAGCTGGGTCTTTACCATCTTTACTTATAAGAAAATATCTTTATAGTATTGACTATTCTGACTTGTGGTACATTTTTCTCTGCCTGTTGCAGTTTGCATTTTTTGTAGGCACTGCGCACCCTCTCAGAATTCAAGTGGGAGGGGGACATTTTTCCATGAAGTGGGGGGGGGGGGCCTTGTGCACCCTCCTTTTGGCTACGCTAGTATTGCAGCCAATTTGAACCTGAGAGTACATGTAACAGAAATCTTTAGTAGCGGTGCCTAATGGTACCACTGACATAATGGTACAACCCATACTGACTATAACACTGCACATTAACAAGCGTGAAACTTAAATTGCACATGTACATTAGTATTGCTTATCTGCCAGCATGTGATTTTTTCATGTGCACTCACAAGCACTGATACAGTGCTCATCCACGCCCGTGAAGGGCAAGCCTAATTTGCATAACATATCCGAGTTTGCTACGAAAGCTCATGCACATTTTAGTAGGCACTGCGCAATCTCTCCGAATTCAAGTGAGGAGGGGGGAATTTTTCCATGAAGGGGGGGGGGGGGGACCCTTGTTCCCCCTCCGCAATTGGCTATGATATTGCAGCCAATTTGAACCTGAGAATTGCACCAGTAAGCAGGAGGTCGTGGGTTCGAATCCCACCTGAGCCAGCATGTGATTTTTTCAGTATACAGTGCTCATCCACGTCGGTGAAGGGCAAGACTAATTTGCATAACATCGAGTTTGCTACAAAAGCTCATGCACATTTTACATTCTAGTTAGTCAATAAAGTGCTACTTGTATTTTTCTTGTAACAGGAAAGGCAGTGATCAATCAGTTGTAGGTAATTTACAGCCAATCAGAGATGTCTGGGATGTCTATTGGAACAAGTTTTAGTGCATTTGAATTATGCAAAATAATAACTACATATCTACAAGTAGGAAATCTGAGACTGACCCATTGTTGAGTGTAAAGCACAAGAACAATTACTTCTGAGTTTGGCAAGATCATAGCAATCATCCAAAATGGTCCTTATTGAAACAAATTGCAATACAAACACCCAATCAGAGGGGCACACCCATTTTTGGGACCTGAATGAGTATTGAATATGGAAAATTTTCTTCTTTTCTTTTCTTGGTGGGGGGGGCTATAGGGTGTAACATGAATGGAATCCATGTTATGTTTTACTCAACAAATAATAGTTCTGTAAAGACTGCTTGGGGAGGACTCAAAAGTATCCCAAATTTCCTTGTTGCTAAATGGGTGAAGGTTGAACCTAACATCCAATGTAAAGACTGAAATGGTTTCTACATTTCAACAATTAATATTAATGAATAGATAATGCCTGAAGCTTCATGCATGATGCATGTACATGTGCATAGGTATTTCCAAATCAAATTTGAAATGGACTCTTGCATCATGTTTGTGTACTTTAGCCTGGTTTCATTGTCAAAAGCCCTATTATTTTTCCAATGGTAATATTTCTTATTAAATCTTGTTCGCTTTATGGTGTTTATCTCTTATAGAGGAAATCCAAATATTCATGTTTTGTTTAGCAGTGTATTCAGAGAATAATGATGATGCCAGAGTAAATAAATGGTTACACTATGTTTCATACCAAAGTCGTATCCAAAAGAATTTGAAAACTATCCGATCTTCATTTGTTTTTCATTTTGCAGACTCTTTTAGAGAAATGAACTTGATTTGAACATTATAGGACTGCAATTCCACCCTTCTAACGGCCATGTCACATGTTCACAGGAATTAAGTCAATAATGTTTGAGATCCCTACATAGCCAGAATAAATCATATACAGAATTAGGTCCCCTACTGATAATAATCAAATAATGATACCATTTCTGGGTTTATCAGAGGAACTTAAAGGCATTGTCTTCCACTGAGGAGAAAATGTTTAATTAGCCTCACTTTTTAATGAAACTTGTACAGACTGCTGAGATGTATATGTGGTAGTCTTAAAACAATAAATATTATTATTATTATTATTATTAATGGTGCTATTGTATAGGGACCTATAGATCAACATTTCAACACTTTGATGATGTCATTTCCAATTTGGAGTGAAATTAACCACAGATTTGGGTTTAGGAGAAATGGCCACCACGTTTCACATTTGACGGACGATGTTCAAGGTATGAAATAAAAATCCAGGCCTATGATTCCATAACGTGACATTAATTGATATTTGGATTAAGAGTAATACCAAGTTGCAATTGGAGTGTCTTTAAGGTATGACATTGGGCTATTATTTGTTTTACTATACCTCATAAATATATTCACAATTTTGTTGAAATCGGTATCAATATGTTTGTTGCTGCACTAACTTCATGTAGGTCGAGGCTCACGCAGTACACGCACGCGCGCTGCAAACTTTTCCAAGGATGCGCAGTGAGAGGTTACATGTGTAACAGTTCCTTCGTAGACTCCCCGGCCTACTCGCTGGTGATCAACAAATATATCCACTGGCAGCTATAAAGGTCATGAATATTTAGGTACCGGTATAGTAATTTGCAATGTTTGTAGACCTTGATATAAGATATTAACACTATTACAGAATACCAGGGATTGTTTTGCATTGTTTGTCTTTTAAAAAGGAATGTATTTTTTCAGTATTATTACCAAATATGTAAATACAGGTCTGTAAATTGGCATGATTGGTCTGTGGTAAGGGGATGTTAAGGGTGTCCTAGGTCTAAATGTAGGTAAATGCCTAAAACATACCAGTTGAACACTGTCACAAAGGTTAAGTGCCCATGGGAAAATATACGAATTTTGCTGATGCCCACCCCACCCCCCATAACCTATGAAAAAAAAAATATATAAATACAAATTTGTACAAACAGATATATATACAATTATGTACATGTAGGCCTACAAATATATACATATGTACAGATGTACAAAGATATATACAAATATATACAAAAAAATGAATATAACCTAAAAAGCAAAAGATAAAAAAAAAGAGAAAAAGGTAAAAATGAATAATCTAAAATGCAAAAAGTTAAAAATCAAAAATTAAAAACAAAAATTAAAAATAAATAACCTAAAAAACAAAAATTAAAAATCAAAAATTAAAAAAATAAAGGAATACACTAAAAATGAAAAAAATTTAAAATCAAAAATTAAAAAAAAATACAGTAAAAATGAATAACCTTAAAACTCTAAAAATAAAAAAATTAAAAAACAAAAATTAAAAAAATAAAGGAATACACTAAAAATGAATAATCTAAAAAAAAAAAAAAAAAAAAAAAGATTTAAAAAAGTTCACTGGGCACAAAGCCTCCTGCGTCGTCAATTCTCGTCCCTTTTCAGAGCTAGGCTAAGATTTCACAGTAGGCATGTCTAGGTTTCCCTCATCAGCATAATGACTTAATGTTACAGAGTGCATCCCCTTAGCCCAACCCTAGCTCTTGTTTGGAGCCATCCCAATATTTCTGTGTGTATAAAGATTTTGGGGAGCACAGCAGATATGGTAATTCAGGGTCAACGACTAGCTGTGTCATGCCCTTAAATAATGATACACCATTGCTTTTATAAAAAAAAAGAAAAAAAAGAAAAAAAAGAGGCCTCATTGCAGGAAAAATAGAATGGTGTATTATTATTCATATAGAGGTACCCAAATGCTTGTGGGCATATATAAAAGACCAAGAAACTTACTTGCAAGAAGATAAATGGAAGATGAGGAAACTCAGAACCCATGTAGGAGAGATTAACTGAAGTGTTGAAACTGTGGCCTTAGGTACAACTGACCCCTTGACTGGGAATTATACTAGGCTCCTATGTGCCGATTTGGCTGATCTAATAACCTCTGCACAAGAGTAGACCTGATGTACTCAAGTTCATATTGCACACTGCCTAGTCTGCAGATGTTCAAGGCTTTTCCGGAAGGGCCCGGCCGACTGCAATCTCGACTTACTCGCGTTGGGAGGGTACCCAAGTACAGGCGGGGGCAACCGTGAGTGGTTCCAGCTGTAATGCAGGCCTCAGAGTGATTCCTGAATCCAGACACCTATGACAATCCAAAGAGTTGATGTCTCTGGATTGCCCTCCTTCTCTGATGATTTCAATGACAGGGTGCCACTGCCCAGGTAGTTACAGAAACCAGTGCAATGCAGCGGTACCAAATAGCAACAGAGAGAAGATGTCAAAGACAATGTGAATCCAATTCACTAGATTAGCAATTCCCAGGTGGAGAGCGGACACCTCAAGACATTCTAGGAAGACGACTTGGATGGAATCCCCCGAAAGCCAGGTCTCCACACCCACCTAGCCGCAATTTCACAAAGGTCCCCGCAAGCTCAATATGCCGTGAGCGGCCCCAATCGATTTGCAAGCTAAAACTTCCAATCAGAGGGATCCCATTAAACTAGTTCTGATTGGATGCTTTGGGTCGCCCACCGGTTGATTCCACAGACAACATATGAAACAAGCAGTTATCCTAAGTGTCCTTGCGAAAGGCGGGATATATCGTCCTTAGCTCCCAGAGTATCCAACACAAGCCATCTGCAAAGAATGAATCAAGACATCCCTCCTCAACTTGGAAATCACCAACCCAGCAAAAAGGATTCACATCATCTCTGGCACCGCCTCAATGCTACCATCCAGTACATACACGACACTAATTCCTGCAACACCCAAGCAAGCAACACGTCTGCCACCAAAGTCACCAGAGAGGTTGAGCAATGCACAGATCCATCCCCTCCCGGAGTGCCACAGATCCCTGAATCCGGGCTTCACCTTGAAAACACTACATCACAGGGTCACCAACACACGGGGCCAACACCGCACTGCACTGGATCACTCCTCGCAACCGAGTGTCGAGCCCAGTCGACACACCCCTTCTCTGGAAAGCCTAAAACATCTTGCATCCTAGACAATGTGCAACATGAACTCAAGCCCAATCATGCCTACTCCGTGCAATGGTTAAAAGACCTTCCAAAATAGCGCAGAGCAACCTAGCTTTCATCCCAAGCAAAGAATCAGTTATACCCCAGTTCCAACAATCAGTTATAATCTCTTCTAAACAGGTCCCTTATCTCAACAACTTCTGTGTATCGCCCACAAGCAGGTACCCAAGCCATTCATACATACCACACAAGCATGCGGTACCTTGTGCGCGGAGATTACCATATCTGCATATGTCTAGACATGCCTAGGGATAATCTTAATCCCGATTCTTAGTCAGGGTGTACACGGTTGATTCAGCTTGGAAGGTTTTAACCCTAACCTCCTAGGCCCTCTTGGCTAGGAACCTTCCTCAATCAATAGCCATTGTATACTTGTAATCATCCTCAATCTTTCTTGTTGTTTATTGGTAGGATGCAATTCAGACTTTATTATCTGATCCAGAAGAAATGATCCCTAATGTCTGAAAAAAAAATTCCCAAGGAGGATTTTCTCGGGCCTAGGAAGGTTAGGGTTATCCCCATTTAATTTAAAGCTTACGAGTTTCTTGGTACACCCTGCCACATCAGCCATCGTTCCTGCAAGCCTCTCTATTAGTAATACTGAAAGAAGATGATTAAAAGGAGGCAAAAATAATGAGATCTTTCCTTGTATCCAAAGTAAATTCAAATGTTACACTTCAAAGGTTTTCTGTAATCAAATTTGGGAAAGGGGTGAAAGTGCTTTAAAATTATTGCTTACGTAATTAATGACAATATTTATTAACATTCACATGCTCGGCAGCTAAATGAAAATTTGGTTGTGAACACACTAAACAGCAATCAACTCCAAATTTTCCACACACAGAAATAAAAAAAAAATCTGGACATGTTTGGAAACTGTTTTGCCAGTCAATTCCAAGGACTGAATATAGGCAGAATAAACAGATACCCAAATTATGTGTACATTTGTACATGTAACGAGTGTTCATTTTAAACCGTTAATTGAAAATCTATACATCCTTAGATATTTGTAATGCTTCAATTGGACAGATTCTATTTCTCAAGACACAGACAAGAGCATGGAAAGAGCATATAGGCCTCAGTATAGTAGGCCTACCCCACCAGCTGGTCAGCTACATTTTTGCTTTCAATTTGAAATGATTTTCTTGATCTTGACTGAAAAATCCATTCCCACCATTGTTTTAGTGCAAAATTCTCCACAATTGTGTTCCTCAATCTATCTTACAATCTTGCATTTGTGTTACCAGCATGTACATGTACAGTAGAACATCACTATAACAAACACACCAAAAGATACTCAGAAATTGTCCATTGTGGTTGTTCATTCAGCAGGCCTATACATTGCACACACAAATTGGGAGCCAAGGATGATATGTGGTATAGCTAAATGTTTGGTAAAATATGCAGCACGTTGTGGACTTAAAGGTAGTATCATACAGGTAGCATACCAAAACAGAAATGTTCACAGATTATCTATAACTTACAGGGTATAAAGATGGTGATCGATGGTATAGAAACATACCGTTACAATTGTTCTGCCTGAAATGCTTTTCAGAAAAGAGTAAAACCAGTGACCAACATTATTTTTGATCTTTTAAAGATCAAAAATAAAAGAAAAAAAATTAAGAAATACTGTGGCTGTTTTTCACTGTTTTCTCAAAAAGTGGGCAACGTATGGGACTGAAATTTCACAGATGACTGATATTGTATCTTCCTTGATATTTTTGCCCATGAATCTGTATTCTTTGACAAAAACCAAAGTATGATATTACCTTTAATTACTCTAAGTCTGAACAAAATATTCCCAGGAGGATTTTGCAGGGCCTAGGAAGGTATTAAATGGTTATCCCCATTTAATTTATTTTAAAGCTTACAATTTTCTTGCTTGAAGTACACTTTGTCTCATCATTCATAGCCAAGCCTCTCCATCAATACTGAAAGAAGATAAGAAGGATGCAAAAAAATGAGATCTTATTCCCTTATATCCAAAGTAAATTCAAATGTTACACTAAAAGCTAATTTGTAACCATGATCGCAAACGAAAGTGGAAAAAAGGACATCACAGAACTTGACAAAATTGTAAAAAGCTACATAAATTATGACAAAGAGATTATAAAGATGACTATGCTCGGCAGCTAAATGAAATTTAATTCTGCATACAAACAAATTTGGTTGTGTACACACTAAACAGCAACCAATTCAATATTATTCGCACAAAACTATATACACTCGGATTTAATTGAAAATCTAGATACATCCTTATACACATGTAGTGCTTCAATTGGAACAGATTCTATTTCTCAAAACAAAAAAACCACAGGCATGGAAAGAGCATAGTACCCCACCAGCAGTGGCGTAGCCAGGATTCTGAGCGCAGGGGGGCAAATGGGGGGGCGAGCGCAAAAATGGGGGGCGAGTGCAAAAGTAGGGGCGAGCACTAAAGTGGGGGGGGGGTGTGGGCAAGCGCTAAAACAGGGGGGGGGGGCTGACTGGATTATAGTATGTAATGGCAAGAGGAAAATCTTCATTTTACATGTAGCCATGGAACACAAATCAAAAATTTCAAACGTCTGACCAAAAAGCAAACAGTTTGACATGAAGATCTTGGTTTCTGTTTTAACTGTACTAGCGCAGAAACATGGAAAAACCAGATTGTACTCTTAAAGTTCAGAAGTTTTTTATCAGTATAAAAATAATGTACATCTGTCTATTAAACCTTTCAAATGTTAGACGAGTGCATTACGAAAAAAGAAACTTTAAGAGGCATAGCTACTAGCTAGTCACATTATACAGTTCTTAAAGAAGGTGGGAAAGGGGGGGGGGTAGTGCAGAGGGTGAGGGGGGAGGTAATAATGGGGAAGGGAGGAAAGTGCAGAAAATGTAAGAAGGGGAGGCAGAACATAAATGAGGAGAAAGAAAGGATGGAAAGGTGAACTTAAGAAGAAAAGAATTGTGAAGGTCACGAAGAACAGAAGAGCCAGGAGTGTTTGAAGGTGGGGAGGCCGGGGGGGGGGGGGGGGGCCTTGGGAGGGTCGTGGTAAAAGTGTAGAAGAGATTTGCCCAGTTGCTGTTCAACTTCATTGGTGCCCTGTCACTGGGTAGATAGATGTATGGGTCATTCCAAACCAACCATCGGTGGACAGGTGGACACAGGTGGAACCAGTGTAGGAAGCAGGAAAAAGAAAAGTATCCTTTAAAAAGACCCTTTTTCTCAAAAATGTGCTGCCACAGCCTGTGCTTGTGTAATTGTGGCCCCAGCAAAAAAAAAACTGTGCAGACATGCATACTGTAAAAATGTATACATTTGTAATACATTTCAAACCCACATGTAAAAAATATATACATAGTATAAGACTTGTATACATTTTTTCTCTGCATGATCTTGTTGGACTTGTGTAGGCCTATCAATAATTTTCCATCTCTGATTTCCAGTGGGCCCCCCCCCCCCCCCCCCCAGGATTTTTCATGGGGGGCTTGCGACCCCCCACGACCACGCCATTGGCTAGCCACTGCCCACCAGCTGAACAGATTCTTTATGCAGCTTTTCTTCCTAAACACTGAATTTAAATTTGAAATGATTTTCTTGATCTTGACTGAAAAACAATCGATTTCCATTGTTTACTAGAATTAAAATTTCACACAATTGTGTTTTTTAATCAGTCTTACAATCTTCTATAATGGTTGACCTTGGTATACATACATTGCTTGTACGCACCCCGTACCCATAGACCAACGTGTGGGTACTATTTTGAGACATCCCCAGGCACTATTCCGCTAGGTATACCAAAGTACAATGTTGAGTGTACAGTATACCAAGTAGTGTGCACGGTGGACATGTACGTACACAAAACTTAGCTATGGGACTGAAATTGTGCCCATGAATCTGTATTCTTTGACAAAAACCAAAGTATGATATTACCTTTAATTACCCTAAGTCTGAACAAGATATTCCCAGGAGGATTTTGCCGGGCCTAGGAAGGTATTAAAGGGTTATCCCCATTTAATTTATTTTAAAGCTTACAATTTTCTTGCTTGAAGTACACTTTGTCTCATCATCCATAGCCAAGCCTCTCCATCAATACTGAAAGAAGATAAGAAGATAAGAAGAAGGCAAAAATAATGAGATCTTATTCCCTTATATCCAAAGTCAATTAAAATGTTACACTTAAAGCTAATTTGTAACCATGATCGCAAACGAAAGTGGAAAAAAGGACATCACAGAACAAAATTGTAAAAAGCTACATAAATTATGGTTGTGTACACACTAAACAGTAACCAATTCAATATTATTCGCACAAAATTTGCTCAATTTCAAGGTCTGAATATACAGGCAGAATAAAAAGACACCCACATTATTTATTAAAGCACATAACTTGGTGTTTATTTTCTACCATGAATGGAAATTTATCTCTTGGTTGAAGGCACTAAAGGACTAATTCCACTGAAATCACTCTGAAATAAAAGATTAAATTGAGAATCTATACATCCTTCCTTATACACATGTAGTGCTTCAATTGAAGCAGATTCTATTTCTCAAGAATAAAATAAAAGAGCTAGTTGCGATGATCGTAACCCTAGGTCTGTCATGGGGACTATCGTAACCCTAGGTCTGACATGGGGACCCTCATCGCAACTAGGAAAGAGCATAGTACCCCACCAGCTGAACAGATTCTAGCAGCTTTCTTCCGAAACACTGAACTTCAATTTGAAAGGATTTTCTTGATCTTGACTGAAAAACAATAGATTTCCATTGTTCACTAGAATTAAAATTCCCCACAATTGTGTTTTTCAATCAGTCTTACAGTCTTCTATATGGGGTTGACCTTGGTATACATACATTGCTTGTACGCACCCCGTACCCAAAAACTACCCATAGGCCTACGTGTGGTGGGTACATGCATTTTGAGACATCACTAGTCCTTCCGCTAGGTATACCAAAGTACAATGTTGAGTGTACAGTATACCAAGTAGTACAGAGTGCACGGTGTGTGTACGTACGTAGGCCCTACACGAAACTTAGCTATAGCTAGTTGCAACATGCACAATCACTTCCATCATTCCGTTCATATCAAAATCTTAATTGTAACTCACCAGTAGTAAAATGGACTCTTTGCTAATTTCCTGTGCAGTCTTGCTTGCTATGGTAATTAAAACAATCTAATATAAACAATAAAATACAAAGGAACTTAGGGTTTGATTTGAGGAACTAGGACGCTAGGTAAAGAGATTCGATCATGACGCAGTTAAATTTTCAAAGTCGGCGCGAGACACTGTGTGCAGCTTGATGTACAGGCACCAGACGAATTCTTCTCATTCTAATGCAAATTAGTTTCTTTTTGTTCGGTCCTCAATGGAATGTGTACGTATACTGACCCAGTACATCCAGGACATGCATTCCAAAATACGTCACTGTAAATACAACAGCTGATTTGACTTGACTGCACATTGCTCTCGGAATGTTCGAAATGGGGACCCAGGCTGTACGGTGGGGGAACTTCAGCTGATGCAGAGTGCCATTGAATTACCGGAGGGGTATAGGGTCCCCCACCCTAAGGCTGTGACTCGTGGGAATTTTCTGGGCTCAGATCTGGGGTTAGCCAAACCGTAAGGGGATTAAGATATCTCTACCAATCCCCCCGGGATTTTTTTTTTTTAAGAAACAGAAATTGAGGGAACAAAACAAAATAAAACTGCGAGACGAGACAGAGAGTTTCAAATAAATTGAACTTGTTTGTTTTGTTTAATTATTTTACAGCATCTACCAGGTTTGCATAGTGTTATTATGAAATATACATACATGTTTAATAAGCATTGACATCAACGACCAACTCACACAAACAGCAAGGACATTACAATGACTGAAAGTCATAGTCATCATCTTTGTCTTGTACCCTGGGGCCAATTTCATAAAACTGTTAAGCATAAAAATTTGCTAAGCATGACAATTCTATCTTAATAATAAAAACAGGGTTAACAACCAAACTTCCATGTGTTGTGTATCACTTGTGATTGTTCTTTGGCTGTTGTTCGCTGACCATGAATATCAAATGGAATTTCCAATGGTGGTTTCTTTTATTGGGCGAGACATTTTTTGTGCTAAGCAAATTTTTTGTGCTTAATATTTTTATGAAATGACCCCTGATGACAGGCAGCTTTAATAAGCATGTGAAAGTTACAAGTCTGTAGCCGATTTCATAGAGCTGCTTAAGCACCAAAATTTGCTTAAGCACTAAATATCTTGGTAAATAAAATCAATATGCCAGCCAAGACTCCCTGTGAATGTTATGCTTAACAAACAATGACCGCATACAAGTCAAAAGCGGTAAACATCATATGAAAATTTGGTTGGTTATCATCAGCGGCGTAGCTACGGGGGGGCCTGGGGGGGCACGTGCCCCCCCACAAATTCGGCGTGCCCCCCCAGGTGCCCCCCCACAAAAAATCTTGGGTATATAGAAAAAAAATTAAGCGTTATCTGTAGGTTATGATAGCTATAAAGGAAATAAAAACAACTTAACAGCTTCTACTGTTCCAAAATAATATTTTTTTACTTTCAGCAAATGTTCCTGAGTCCTTAAAACCCTACAGTGTAGCAATCTGTGCAACATTTCAGTGTAAAAATGCAATTTTCTTACATGCTTACGGTTGCGAACTTCAAAACAGCCTATCTGCCATTTTGTCTGGTTTTGCCAGTTAGTCTGGTCCCCAGGGTGAATTTCTCCCGCTCAGGAGTGTTGGATTAAAAAGAAATAATAAAGTAATAATTTAAATAAATGAATACATTTATCGGAACAATTGCTTCCAAAATAAGGCTCAGATTGCACCAGAGAATATCTAGAACCCCTGAGCTTCCAGGGCCCTTAAGCGGGCCCTGGACCCCGGCCGCAAGGCCTTCGCGCATATCCATGATTTTCCGTCCAGGGCGGCCTGGAAATAAAATACGCCAATTCAATAGCGACGGGTGCGTTTCAGGGAGATCAAAGCTATATAGCTAATTTCGTCTTCCCCCTCTTTTTCTGCTCTTTTGGGGTCTTGTTTCCCTTTTTTTTGGGGGGGGGGGGTCTGTTTTTTTTGTTGTTTTTTGCTTGAAGAAAAGGTTGCCCCACACCCGCTGGATCCGCCCCCCCCCCCCCCCCCCGCATTTCTAATATTTTGCAAATCTCCAGTTTTGAAAAAATTCCGGGTGCCCCCCCACAAAATTCCAAGGCCCCCCCAGTGCCCCCCTGCTGAAAAAATCCTAGCTACGCCGCTGGTTATCATGTTTGATCAAAGGAGACTTTTCATGCTTAAGCAAATTTTGGCGCTTAAGCAGCTCTATGAAATTGGCCCTAGGCTTGGTTATACCATTATGTTAATATATATTGGGGTTAAAAATGGAGGCATTGGGACACAAATTCAAAGTACAGATGGTTTTGGGCTAGGAAATGGAGCAATACACAACACCTACAACCATAAAATAAAAACAACCTAAAATTTCTGGTTTTTAGCGACCAGATGTAAAGTCTGAGACAGGTGGCTTTTTTGCTGAGCCGAGGTTTTGAAAAAAAGGCCAATATTTCATCAAGTGGTCTTCTGTTATAAAAGGAAAAGTACTATCATACTTTGATAGCATACCGAAACAGAAATTTTCAAAGATTTAACCATAACTCACATGGTATAATGATGATGATGGTAGAAACATACCTTTAGAATGTTTCTGCCTGAAATGCAATATTCATCCAGAATACCAATGACCAAAAACAATTTGAATCTTCGAAAGATCAAAAAATCTTGTGAACAGATTTAAATTTGCAAAAATCTTTCACAGTTTTTCCTGTGTTTCCGGACCCCAAATGACAGGTAACTTAGTGCCTTGCATTTTAAAGGACTACATAAATGCAAGTACACTATTAAAAGACATCAAAGTAAAAAAAGAAAACGAACAAAATTTCCAAATTGATTCACATGACATAAAGAAAATCAGCCAATTTTAAATTTAACCATAATTTTTTTCTCTCAGAGGTTTATAGTGTTTATCTTGTACACTTTGAGTTTTCTTAAAACACGTGTCAATAAAACAAATTCAAATTCCTTCAGGTTTGTTTGTATTTTTTAATCCAAGGTGCGCTACGTATACTAGACTGTAAAAGGAATTGTTTTAAAAAAAGAAAAGATAACTCCATTTAATACTTAACAAGACTGTAGGTCTTTCAGAACACAGTCATGTGGTGTCTTAATCAAGTTGTCTCTATTTTGGACAACATAAAAACTATTCCTCACACCCATTTCCACATTTTTCTCAAATTCCCTGATTTTACAATTTCGGGCATATTTTACTTTCTCAATGTGTAGACAATTACTGGCCATTTTTACATGTGGTTCTTTCTTAGCAATTAATATTGATGAGGAATTAGATTATCTACAAAATGTCTCATTTCCAAGTTCAGAACTTTAAAGGTAGTATCATACTTTGGTTTTTGTCAAAGAAATACAGATTCATGGACAAAAATATCAAGACAGATATAGTAACAGTCATCTGTGTAAATTTCAGTCCCATACGGTGCCCACTTCTTGAGAAAACTGAAAAACACCCTTATATCTTTCTCTTTTATTTTTGATCTTTTAAAAGATCAAAAAGACTTTCGGTCGTTGTTTTACTAATTTCTGAATAATTGCACCATTTCAGGCGGAAAAATTCTAACGGTATGTTTCTACCACCACCATCTTCATACCCTGTAAGTTCTACGTAAATCTGTGAACATTTCTGTTTTGGTTTCTTACCAAAGTATGATACTACCTTTAAGAAGCAGTTAAAAATTTGAACTTATTTCCATATACAGTGTGTCCCCCCAAAAAACCTGATACCCATTTTAAAAAAATTATGAAAAGAAATCGCATGTTTTCAGCTATTTGATTTTTAAACTATTGCATTCACTATCTCACTGGGTAAATTCTGACCAAATTTCAATGCAATCCATTCATGCATAACCAAGCAATTTAATACTGATTGTCTTGAAAAGTCCATGTTACTGCAATTACAAATGAGTGACAGTTGTGCATTAAACAAACAGGCCCTATTAAAGCGGTGATCTGTGTGTATAGTGAATGTGGGCGGCCATTTCATGATTTACAGATCACAACTAAGAATGTTAAGATGACCGCCATTGTCACTCAATTGTAATGGCAGGAAAATGGACTTTTCCAGACAATCAGTAATTGCTCAGTGATGCATGAATGGATTGCATTGAAATTTCGTCAGAACATGGCCTGGGAAATAGTGAATGCAACAGACTAAAAATCAAATAGCTGAAAACCTTACTTTTCTTTTTATATTTTGTTCTGTTTCTCATATCAGTTTTTTTTAGGGGACACACTGAATATCCGATATCTTGGCAAAGCAGAGAAATTTAAGTTGACACCGACAGTATCATAAAAAATGGAAAAACCTGGGCAATTCTTTTGGCAAGTATTCTACTTTATACTGGGGAATAGCGGTTCTAATCTGAGACTACAGGGTGAGTCAAAAAGAAGTTGACCGGAATTGGTGATGCTTTACAAAAGAAACAAATGACACTCAAAAGTTCAGTAAAGCATATATCTAACAAGCATTCTCTTCTGCTTATTAGAAAAAAATGAATGATCAATTTATTTCATTCTTTTTTCTAATCAGCAGGAGAGAGTACTTGTTAAATATATGCTTTACAGAACTTTTGAGTGTCAATTGTTTCTTTTGAAAAGCATCACCAATCCCAGTCAAGTTCTTTTGAATCGCCCTGTATCCATAAAAAAACCTGTGCACAAAACAACTGAAGAATCTCAGGTTAAGATACAAAGGCAGTCAAGGAAAACTCATTTTATACACTTGAACCGAACCAGCTTAAATAAACCCTTCAACATTTGAGCTACAAGACTTTTCTGAATCTGCCAAAGTCCGACAGTATCCCTGACAGTATGTGCAGTCTGACAGTATGTGCAGTATCCCTATGGCATATTTCTTGGACTTGGGCCATGTTGGGCCAGTCTTATGCCACCTATAAAAAGTTGGAATGTCATGACCGGACTACATAGTCTCAGCAGTTCAAATGCAACGAGACAGAATGTGGAAAGATTCTGGCAGTCGGGGCTCAAGAAACGCAAACCTTCTGCTTGAACTAAGATGTTAACATAAATTCTGACACGACAACGTAGCATGTTTTAAAAAAAGAAACAAAATTTTCAGATATTTCAAAATTTTCAATAATTGAAAGATGATTTGAAAGCATTGATCGAGCTGGAACATTTTCATTTTGCTTGAAAAAAAAAAGAAGAGAAAAATGACTTCTGAAAGAGTTATTAGATTTACATTGCATCCCAAGAGTCAAGACTGGCATTGCTATGACCAAACATTACCAGGGGCCAATTTCACAGAGCTGCTTAAGCATGAAAAGTCTTCCTTGCTCAAACAGGATAACCAACCAAATGCTCATGTGATGTTTACTGCTTTTGACTTGTATTCGGCCATTGTTTGCAGAGCATTCACAAGGAGTTTTGGCTGGCATTTATTGTATTTACCAAGGTTTTTGGTGCTTAAGCAAATTTTGGTGCTTAAGCAGCTCTATGAAATGACCCCAAACCAGTCTAGACCACCCCCTGAAAACAGAATAGTGAATCTTTAAGAGTTGAGTTGAGCAACTATGGAATGTGAACTGAATGAATGAACAAAATTGCATCATTGCAAACCTTACCACCTCAGTGGCACAAATCACATGTTATGTGCATGTTTTTCTTCTTTCTTTTTTTAACCCTTGGCTTCACTCATTTTAAAAACAGGTATAAGAAAAAAAGCCTTTGTCTCCATTTACGACTGTGTTTAGAACAAGAAAACAATAGTTTGAACCATCTGCATTTTCAGCTTTTTGGATCCTACGGCAAGTCCCTCAGACCAATATTTACTTATCAAGAAATAAGGAGCAAATACAGAAATAACAATTTATAGACCTCAATTAACAGTTTTCTTTGTATTTTATATAATTTTCCCAAGTTTAGAGAAGAGCAGAACTGTACTGAATGAATAGAGAAGGCTTTGCACTGCCTGTAAGTAACAATAGCTTCCGGGTCCAAAATATCCAAAAACTATTTGTTACGCATGTTATTTATCAGTGTTTGTGGGATTGGATCCTTTGTGTACAGGGGCCAATTTCATAAAACTGTTAAGCACAAAAATTTGCTAAGCACGACATTTCTGTCTTAATAAAAACAGGGTTAACAACCAAATTTCAACATGTCGTGTATCACTTGTGATTGTTCTTTGGCTGTTGTTCGCTGACCATGAATATCAAATGGAATTTTCAATGGTGGTTTGTTTTATTGGCGATACATTTTTGTGCTAAGTAAATTTGTGTGCTTTATTTTATGAAATTGGCCCCAGGCGTGATGGCTTTTCAGGCCTTACAGTGAGCAATAAATTGTGAAGTCATACTCCAGAAAAAATAAAGCAAAAGCCAATCAGTAACAAACTTTTATATAAAATGAGTGAGTGAGTTGAAGACTGCATGGTTTTGGAATGGTTGTTGTCCAAATTGAAAAGAATTGATTTGCTTGTTTACATTGGTTTCCATATTGCCCCTACAGTGGACAAATGTCATGACTAAAAATCTTTGTAATTTTGCCAAATTAAATTGCATTTATTTGATTCTAAGGAATCCATAATACAGTAGTTTCTGTTCCACTTTTTTTTCCAAGTACACCCCTCCCTACATTATTTACCCTATTTTCCAGGTTTTCTTAAAGACGTAGTAAAATGGATAGAGAAATAGCGATTCTTCCTCATGAATGACTATTTGAATAGTTTTCCTTAACTTGCATAATAAGAACCAAAAGTTAAAGGATTCTTATCCCGGAAAAAGGAGCACAAATTTGCCGATTTTGAGCCGGCGCCAAAGACATTTTTGTAAAAAGGTGCTGACATCATTACCTAATTTACATTGGTGATGACGCATAGGAGGAGACTCGCCGACAGCTATCAAGCATGGCATTCTAAAACAACGCGAACCTGTTGCCTGGCAGCGACTCTCCTTCTGCACGTCATTAGTTTACACGGATAAACTGCCATCACGTATTGTATCAATATATTGGACAGTGTACCATCGATCCATGCATGTGTAGCGCCCTCTGGGAGAAGAATTGCACAAATTTGATCAAACCATCCAGAAATTTGACAATTTTCATATAAAAGAAATATATACTCTAGTTCGTAAAAATATGATATTTTTCACAGATAATCTTAAATACACCAATAACACCATGGAAAACTCTCATCTGTTTTCTCTATCCGTTTTACTACGTCTTTAAGTCGACGCTGAATTCTGTGATTACAACTTGTAAATATTTAGTCCTGCTCATTCTATGGGGGGTAACGCAACAGATTTCTTTATTAATTCATGCATTTGTTGCTAAAAAAAAAACAGCTGCAAAACCTATATACAGATTAGCCTGTCTATAAATATGTAACTGTACAATTTACTTCACATGCACAAATGTACTTCAGAATTAAACAGCCGTTATTCTCACAAGATTTAACAAGCTATGCTGATTACGTTCAGGCAGTTCCGACCAAAAATATATATCAAACTTGCTCATTTCGCCGCTGAAAAACAGAATACAGTGTTTATTTGAAATCAATTTAATTCATTATTAGTAATACATATTATCAGTACAAATATAAATGTGTACATATTTGGCATGTGTTGTCATAATTATGTACAAAATACACAAATTTACAAGATATTTTTAAACACCCCCACAAATGAAATAAAGGCCGATTCACATGACGCTAAAAAACTCTCAAACATTGAGAAATTTTCTCATGGTTTCAAAATCTTACAAAACGGTTTTATGCGGGCTGCTTTTGCGTCCTTTCACACGGGACAGTGTAACATTTCGCAAGCCTCCATTGAGACGCGAATACTTATTTCGCAGCTAAGCGAAAAAAAATTTTTTATGCATGGAAACGCTGAGGTTGTGCATAAAGCGCCCGAGGGCGTGCGGTCTGCACACTCATTCGCAGTGCAAAGCACTTTTGTTGTAGGTCTGGACCTCGGTCAAAATCTCTCAAGGATTCACCAGGGACGTCGGTCACTCTCAAGCATTTGTGTCCTTTGACACAATTACACTTTTTGTAAGATTTCGCAACCATAAGATGGTTGAGAGTTTTTTTAAGCGTCTTGTAAAAAGTCTTTGACACAGCATAATACGACAATTTTCGGATTTCTCCATCTTCTCATATGAACTACAGGAAATTATAACGAAAGATGGGTGTAAATTAAATGAATGAAATGATTAATCATAGTTAACTTCAATATTTTGAGGTCAACAATTTACGCTGAGACCAGGGGCCAATTTCACAGTACTGCCTAGCACAAAAATTTGCTAAGCATGACATTTCTGTCTTTAAAATATAAACAGGATTAACAACCTAATTTTCATGTGTTGTGTATCACTTATGATTGTTCTTTGGCTGTTGATCGCTGACCATGAATATGAAATGGAATTTTTAATGGTGGTTTGTTTTTAATATTGGGCAAGACATTTTTACGCTAAGCCATTTTTTGTGTGCTTAGCAGCTATATGAAATTGGCCTCAGCTTTCTGAGTTAAAGAAACAGATTCTACATATGGCTGAAAATGCAGTTTGCATATTCATGTCAAACCAAATTTTAAATTAAAAAAAATATTACTTTTTTTTCATAATTCCTTTCCACGACAACAACTGCACGGAGCAAATTCTAAAAAGAAAATGAAAATAAAAAATAAGAAGATGTTTTGTCCTTACTTTGGAGATGATATAATTGTCTTGTCGCCGTTGGTCCGAACCTTGTCAGGTGGGGGCGGGGTGTGGGTGGGTGAGTGGGGGGAAGACAAATTTCTTACGTCCAATCATCATAGCAGTTTCACCGAGCCTTCTGGAAGTGCGCTATTGCATATCGTGTAGTAACGCAAGTCGTTGATTAGTCTCGCAAGATTCTGCGTGAAGGACGGAAGATCCTGGACCACAAGAAACAAAACACAAAATACTATGATTAAGAGTTATTCAGAGGAAATTTGAAGGGAGATTCGAACCCGCCACCAGCAGGATACAATACCGGGGCTCTACCAACTGAGCTATCCGTAGCCAGTCTTGCCTTGTGTGGTAGCTTGATTCAGACCATAATGCACAACATCGCAAGCCTGTCACTATATCCCAAAGATAAATTACTAGCAGCGTAGATCTAGGGAAAATGGTGCCCAGGGCAAGTGCTGAAAATGTGTCCCTATTTCAAACTTTTTATGCCAATGAAACAAAAACAAAAATCAGACAATTTGTTTGTGCATTGGATTAGATTTCCAATAATACTACTAAAGCTACTTTTTTCTTTTCCTTTGTGTTTTTTGTGGGCAAGTAGACGGTGAATGCTTTTTGCAAGAGAGCCAGATAAGAAAGTAAGGTTTCATGAATATTAATTGATTTTGGTCGGGAAATAGATAATATGCAAATTAGGCTTGCCCTTCACCGACGTGGATGAGCACTATATACTCAGTGCTTGTGAGAGCACGTGAGAAAAAATCACATGCTTGCTCAGGTGGGAAGTAAGGTTTGCGGATATACCATGCACAAACCGTTTTCAAGAAGTGGAAGTGTGGTTCTGAAAAAAAACGGTGAGAAGTTGTGATCTCGACGTTCCGGCCGGTGTACTCTGGCCGTCCTCAGGAGAGTGTTAATGATATTTACTTTCTCTCCAAACTCCTCCTACCTGGTCATTCTTGTAATTGCATTCCAGCGTCTGTCTCTGGTTGCTGTTCAGGCTGTCAAAGCTCTGCAGGAACTGCACCACGAACGTGCGGAAGAAGCCGGGAAAGTCCACGGCGGCCATGTTGTAGACGGTGACCATGATCTCCTCTTGCAGGAGATCGTGGGACTTGTGTAGCATGACTTGCAGGAACACGTTCAGGAAGGAGTGCAGCATCAGATCGCGGAAGATTTTCTGGGGAGCACGAAGAGGAGGAGGACAGAGGAGAAAAGTGTCCACCAAGAAGTTTATTATTTGACAGTTGAGATCATAAATAGATGAAGTAAAAGTCATTAAACTTAGGCTCCATCCGAATCTGTTGTCTAGAGCTAGGTCTAGGTCTTCGCTCCATTGCAAATACACAGAGATACCAAGAAAATAGACCTAGCCGTAGCTCTGGAAGCCCGTTTCGGACACGGCCTAATTTCTTAATTACAGTGGAACGCCGCTATAGCGAACATGGCGGGATGCACAGATATTGTCCATTATTCAGTGGAACACCACTATAACGAACACCGCTATACCGAACATCATCCTTGGCTCCCAATTTTTATGTACAATACATAGGCCTGCTGAACATTGTTCACTATAATCTGAATCGCACATATTTTACCAAGCCTTGAATTTGGTTCTGAAAGGGGCAAGGCCACTTTTCCATTGCAAGGGGCACTTCCATTGGAAAATCATAATGGCTATGGAAACATTTGTAGGGGCACCAAGGCCAAGAACAAGGGCAACGAAGGCTATAGCCTCCATGGCCTCCGTTACATTCAAGCCTTGTTCTACGTGCTAAGCATAGCAGCCATCAAAAGTCGGTGGTGAATACACTAGCGCTAAAGCAAATTTTCGTGCTACTGTAAGCAAGAGAATTCGAGTAAGCGTAAACAGTTTTATGAAATACAGATACAGAGAGAGAAAGGGCAAAGGGAGAAAGAGAGGGAAAATGGCAATTTGGTCGAGAGACTCACTTTGTGGTACAGCTTGAACTTAGCATTCAGTGTTTCCAAGGATTCCAGGTTCTGCTTGAAGATGTCAATGTCCGGCTGTAGGAAGGACTGGCCGAATGCCTGCTCAAAACAGAACAAAATGAAGAAAATGGTACAGAATTCATGGAGCTGCTAAGCACAAAAAAATTGCTTAGCACAAAAGTCTTTCCCAATAAAACAAACCAGCATTAATAACTCCATCTGACCATTGAATAACAGCCAAAGAACAATCACAAGTGATACACAGCGCACAGTTTGATTGACAAGCCGAAGGGTCCATAGCATCATGATCCTAATTATAAAGGGTCTAGGGTTCGAATCCCTCACCTGCATGATGGCCACAAACTGCTGCTCGTTCTCCACCGTCTCCGTGCTGGACTGTACGGCAGTCATCACCGTGAAGAAGTACCTCCACTTACTCTGCAGCAGCTCAAACAGGAGCTTGTACAGAGCAGGCTTGATGTCTGGCGAGGCCCGTTGGGCAACCACTGGGTAGATCTGATTCATGCAGATGCCGATGATGTTGGGTAAGAAGGCTTTGAAGGCTGAGCCGGGCTCCTGGACGATGATCTCAAAAATCTGCAGAAACCTTTTCACAAGAGTAATAAAAAAACACCAACTAGCAATTACAACAAATTTTCAAATAAACTACAGTAGAACGTCACAATAACAAACACAGCTATATTGAACATTTGGCTATACCAAACATCATCCTTGGCTCCCAATGTTTATGTACAATGAATAGGCATGCTGAACATTGTTAACTATAACGAATGACCACTATAACCAATGACCACTAAAACCAGGCATGCAACTCAGACTTAACAAAAAATGAGGAAATTCTAATCTTTACAAGATTTTGTGTGGTGTTTTTTCTAATTTCAATGACACAAGTGTGATGAGAAAAACAAGGAAATCAGCTGATCTTAGGAAAAGTTGCAAGCCTGAATAACAAACTATTTCTGTGCATCCCAGCATGTTCGTTATAGTGGCGTTCCACTGCACAAGGGAAACTGAATGTACAAATTCAAGTCATTGAAAGGTGAATTATAAAGAAAACTGACTGGAGTGGGATTCGAACCTTGTACCACCAGAATACCGTTTGCAAGGGGTCACAGGTTCAAATCCTGCTCCAGTCAATTTTTGGTTCCACATTCAATGAAAAAAGAGACGATCCAATTCTTTTCCTGTCCATTCAATGTTGACATCCAAAATATTGCCAGACAAATTGTTGTAAAAACATTCAGAATCAAGGACTATTACGTATTCATAATCATCACTGAAAGGTGAACAAGGAATATTGACTGGAGCGGGTTTGGAGCCAGTGACCTCCTGAATACCGTACAGGCCCTCTACCAACTGAGCTATCCTGCTTAATGTTGGTGGTGTTCCTAATAGTCAATTATCTTTGCTCATTTGGAAGTCAGAAGCCATGAAACCACGCACATACCGCTATATCCCAAGGATCATTTTATCAATACTCGCAGCAATACTACAACCAGAGACTAAATGGGGGATCACTCAAAGAGGATACAGCTTTGTAATAAATAAAACCATCAAATAACCACAAAGGGAAACTGACTGAATTGAAAGTCAATGAAAGGTGAACAAAGAAAAATTGACTGGAGCGGGATTCGAACCATCTGGGTTGACTACTGGCTGTCTGGCAGAAAAAGATCACCCAAGTGGTCGTCTACAATCAATCAAACAGGTGACATCATCAATGAACTGGTACTCACTTCTCAATCACGCCTCTTCCTTTACTGCCTTCCTGAAGAATGGTATCCGACAGCCTCTCTCTGCCCAGAACAAAAACAAATCAACAAAATGTCAACATTATATTATCTTTACAGGTATAATATAATGATTGGTAAAGGTCACAGAACACCACTCGCACTTTGTCTGATCCAGCATGTATATGTAATAATAAACCTGTGAAAATTTGACCTCAATCGGACAGGCTTATTATTTCATGAACATATTCGATCAGACAAAGTGTGGGTGCTGTTCTGTGACCTTTACAATCATGTATTATACCTTTAAACAAGGAATCATTGCATGAACTGTTAGTGCAAACTTTCTTGGCCTTTGCTCAAGATATTCTTTTAGCTTCCAATAAAAATTCACAATAAAACCAAATAACTCCAGCTACCCATCCTCAATATGAAACGTGACCAAGTAAAAATGAAGCCGAGTACCAGCCGCCAGCAGTACACATCGCATGGAGTTTTGGCAGGTGACCGGCAACAACTACTACTGATTTGGAGGGATATGATAAGGCATTAGTTTACCCAGTGAATAGCTCCAGGAAGATGGTGATGGTATGCTGGATGGCAGGGATACCCATCTGGACTCTCAGACTCTGAAATGCCGCTAGGTAGAAACCCATCATGTCATTCACAACATCTGAAATGTGAAAAAAAAACTCCATCAAAAAAACCCCTTCAAAACAGGACAATACAAAAACAAATACAGATCTTTATTTCAACACAGTACTGTCCGTGGACAAGGTGATATATATTTTTACCAGGCTGTGACAAATTTTTTTTTTAGGTTGCCCGATCGGGCAAGCCATGTCATAAATTTGCTTGCCCGAATTGGATCAAAACTTGCCCAAGATTTCACGGAAAAATAAAGAAAAACATAACAAAATTTCCGACATCGATCACCGACGTCTAACACATGTAAAAACACGGTTGGAGTGCAGTGTCGAGTGTACATGTACACCGAGATCATTAAATTGTAATTTACATGTAACGTTAGAGTTGCAAGATCCCAGCAAGATATTCCTTCCAAAGTTCCTGATCATTTCATGTAGTTATTTTGTCCAATTGGTCAAGCAGAAACATCGTGAAATCCTTCCGAAATCAACGATCGCATTGACGTAAACTTATCACGCACGTCATTTTTCATGCCTGGTATTGTGCAAAAGTGCACTAGCGAAAGTCTCAACCACGTGTGTCGCGCGCGGGCAGGAAGCTTTCACGTACATGTACTGTACATCCACATGTTTATATGTACAGCACACAACACACAAAGTGTACAATGTGTATAATGTGTGTTTATGTGACATGCACGGCGAAGTAGCGTTCGGACAGACCGTGGATCGCGGCCGAGCTCGATATCACGGCATGCATGCTCGGTAATTGTGGTACGCGGCAGGTTCGGTACAGATTGCGGTAAGAAATCTGCTTTTGACATCGATACAGGAACTATAGTTGCGATTGGTAAGAGTTGAATAATAGATACGTGATATTATTATGACTTAAAGAAGAAAAGTTAAAGAAGGAATCGTTATGTGAACAACGAAATGAAAAAAAAAACCATGAATCAGAATCTGATCGCATTGGACGGCCATTCAAGCATTCCATACGTCCGTTCCGAAAACTTTATGACCGAGATCATGCATGTGGCTGCCGCTGTTCTATCACGTACACGTAACCCCTACACAAAACACAGAGATGCACATCTTTTTCAGCGAGCGTACACGTGTACACGCAACTGACAGAACAGCGGCAATGAACGCACGTGACTCAGCAATGAGACCGCGCTAGTCTCAGTCACAATAGGTTCTCTGTACATAATTGTATGCGCGTGCAGATCTGCAGTGCAGGTGATCAGTTACGTTTGAGTATTCACAGCAACAACTTCTTGAATCAAGGCTAGGACCGCATGCGGCGCATGGGAATAATTATTGTTCGTGTGTAAGATCTTTCATTCTGATTGGTTTACAAGTGCTCTGAAAAAGAAAACCTGCTCTCTCAGCCAGTAGCTTACGCTGTTTTAGAACTTACGTTGGAAACCCTGATCAGCTGGGGAGAAATGGTGTTAGTTTATATCAACGTCGATGACAGCTGTGCCGATTGCGGATTGCCATAATGGTCAAACACAATGGAAATGTGTTAAGCACATACGACTGGACTATTTTTTGTATCATATTGGAATTATAATTAAAGTTCAAAGCATAAAGCTGTTGGTATACTTATGCAGGTAAGCTGTTCTGGATTTGCCCGATCGGGCAGAGGAAGTCAAAATTTGCCCGAAACAAAATTTGATTGCCCCGGGCTATCGGACAGGCGATTCGTCGCAGCCTGATTTTTACTGTCCCTATACTTTAAAACACTCCCATAGACTGAGCACACGTTTGAAGTTCGTCAATTTATACAAAGATAAATTGACTGGAGCGGGTAAGATCAAAACCATTCTTTATGTTTTATAAGACAAATTTAATCCTTTTTTTTTTAAATTTCCTCATTTACTCAGATTGATTGAGCTCAATGTACATATTTTATTTATTTATTTTTTACCCTGGGTTTACCTGCTCAGTAAAACACACACTGTTTTTCAGAAGTTCCCAGCAATATCAATATGAATTATGAAGGATGGTGCTACAAGTGACCGAGAAGCAGGCATTCATTGGCGCCCTTTGGCTGCCAGCCACATCAACCCATATATGGTCAAGGAGCACAGCCTGAGATCGAAAGTGTTTGGTATTTATGGAGGGAGGAAAACCGGAGAACCCGGAGAAAAACCCTTGAAGCATAGGAGAGAACCAACGCACAACTCTACTCACATATGACCCAAGCCGGGATCGAACCCGGGCCACATTGGTGAAAGGCGAGTACCTAACACACTTTGCCACCTATGCCCCTATTATTTTATTGGATCAGATCAAGTGAGTGCTGTTCGGTGACCTTTACCAATCATGTATTATACCTTTAATACCAGCCCTGACATCTAGATATTTTCTCTTACCTGATTGCTGGATGTAGATTGGGAACAGATAGAGGGCGACATCTATGGAGTCTCGTAGCGAATGGTGACAGACTTGCTTGGTCTTGGACACCTCACCTGCTATGGACTCCACCTGGTCTGATAAGAGCTGCAACGTCCTCCTGATGGTCGGTTTGGCTACGGAGGACGTTAGGTACAAGATTAGTGTTTAACTTCAGATGAATGAAAACTAGAAGCCAATTTCACAGAGCTGCTTAAGCACCAAAATTTGCTTAAGCGCCAAAAACCTTGGTAAATGAAATCAGTATCCAGCCAAAACTCCTTGTGAATGTTATGCTCAGCAAACAATGGCCGGATACAAGTCAAAAGCAGTCAACATCAAATGGAAATTTGGTTGCTGCTCATTCTGTTTGCTTTAAGGAAGACTTTTCATGCTTAAGCAAAATTTGGTGATAAAGCAGCTCTATGAAATTGGTCCCCACCTTACTCCCATATCATGTTAATAAAAAACAATTTAGATCTTTAAAAGATAAAAAATAATGGTGAAAAGATTTCAACAATACCGTGGGCATTTTTCACTGTTTTCTCAAAAAGTGGGCACCGTATGGGACTGAAATTTTCACAGATGACTGTTACTGTATCTTCTTTGATATTTTTGCCCATGAATCTGCATTTCTTTGACAAAAAACAAAGTGAGATATTACCTTTAAGCCTCATTAAATTCTAATGGTTGTTCATTGCTTACCCCTGTCCTGTAGACCTTTGTCCTTGCTGAGAGCGGCCACTCTCTTCAGTGAGCGGAATTCCTTGGACAGTCTCTGGATGAACTCGGCGTGGTGCTCTGATCGAGCTACCCACTGTTGCTCAGCCTCAGGGACGTTTGGCCAGGGCAGGATGAGAATGTGTGACAGGGCTCGGCAGACCAGGAGTTGTACCTACATCAGGGGCAAGGGACGGACGGGACAAAGAGAGATACGTGAAGAGAATGTTGATTGTTGAGCATAAGATGCTTCTCTGAGCTTGAGATGCCTGAGCCCAATGTCATGGAATCCATTACGGCCTATTTTTGTGCTTACGGGTACTGCTACGTGTGTAATCTATTTCATGGAATCTGTAAGCAAGACTTTCCGTTAATAGCGAAGAATTTCTATGCTAACCTTGATTCTTGTCTGCTAATGCGCTGCCAAATGCATTCTGCAGAAAGTTCTTGCTTAGCGTAGCGAGAAAGAAAACTCTCTCTTTGAATTATGCTAACCGTACGGAAAACAAAAGTCTGCTATCGTAAGCGAAGAATGTTTGCTTATAAAGGTAATGGATTCCATGAAATTGGGCCCTGGCTTAATAATTTCAACGAACTGGGAAGCAGCAGTGCCATTTGACCAAGCTTAAAATCAGAGTTTAGAGAGCAGTGAACTGAAGTTCATAGACCTGTGCTTATAACTGCAACATTCACGTGCCCACATGTTCTTGTCCTCTGTCATTTAGCCTTTGAGAAAGATCCTGCTAGGATCGTAACGCGTCAGGCCCTCCTTACTTTAAGCGACTGCAAATTTCCACAGTTTTTGTTGAAGTCTTCTTAGAATGAGTATGACTTGGGGTGACACCATGTATAATACTCTTTTTTGAAGATGTGTTGACCTGAAAAGGACCGATGAGAGTGGATATTTGACGTTTCGACCAGTGTTCTCTAGTCGTCAAGAGAGAGAGAGTGCCGGACTCCGTAGATGTCCTGAGGACGACTAGAGCACACTAGTTGAAACGTCGAGGATCTACTCTCATCGGTTGTTTTCAGGACCACACATCTTCTGAGAAGAGTGTTATACATGGTGTCTCCGCAATCCTTACTCATTCTAGACTCTCTACCATGCAAAACTTCAAATCCTACTCAAGTCTTCTTGTTTCAATAAAAGTCCGGCACTTGAAAGCGACAATAACAAGTTTGACAGACAAGATTCAAATTGTTAACGTTTACAAGAGCCCTGTTGGAAGTTACTGACACAGTTGACTGCGAGCTTGTGTTATAAACTCTCAGCCCCAGTCAATTTGAGGAAACCTCCGGTTTGCAAGGTGGTTCTTGGTTGATTTGGAATTTTATTAAGGATGTATCCAGGGCAGGGCAGGCCAGAAGCTGCCTGCCCGGATGACATCCCACCAGCTGCCCCCAGCTGCTGCCACTCACATCATCCTGGAGACCCGCTAAGGACCCGTCGCTGACATCTTTATACAAGGCCTGGACAGACGGCAGCTCGATCAAAAACACTGGCCGGACCGTGGTGGCCATGGACAGGAAGAGATGGGCAGCCGACACCAGGACCTTGTCGGGGACCTGCTTGGCCAGCAGCGGCGTGACGGCATCCACGATGCCGGTGACCAACGGCACAAACTTGTCGTGGTGCTGGCTGTTGCGCTGGACCTCGCCGTAGAACTGGGATATCCAGTGCGTGAAGGCCTGCAAGGCAGCTAGTGACTGGGCATGTCTGCAACATGGTAAAGGAAGAAAGCCAAAAAAAAAACCAATAATAATACTAATGGACATTTATAACGGAAAATAGTGCCGGTAACCGCTTTAAACGGCGTTCATGGCACATTATCATTATCCCTGGTCATTGGGCTACATTAACATTCCTGAAACCATCTCAACTCCCTGGGGAGTATACAGCCCCAGCCCGGCTGCTATCAGCACACGAAGGCTAATCAAGCCATCTCTACCCTCACAGGTACCCATTCACATTTCTGAGTATCTGCAGTTTGTATGAAGCATGGATGTTCTGAACACTCACACGTCAATGAAGTCAGACTTGAGTACGGTGGGAATTGCCGTCTTGACTTTGTACAGCTTCATCTTGCTGCCGTAGACGGTCACTTGGCAAAACCTGCAAAACAGAACATTACAGATAGTGATGAACGGATTTGATTTTTGGGAGCAGGAAAAAAAAAAACGATTCCGGTCAGGTCTTGAACCCGGGACGTTTGGCTCGCAGGTCCGGACCTGTCGGCTCGAGCCACTTTTTGCGACTTGAAGACCTGGGGCCAATGTCATCGAACTGCTTAACCACCAAAATTTGCTTAAAGGGATTGCATACGTTTGGTAATTTGAGCCTACTGTTTGTTTCAAGCCAATATAATTGAATATATATACCATAAAACTAACCTGTGAAAGTTTCAATTCAAAAGGTGGTAGCGTTTTTGAGATTTTGGCGACTAGAGCGGTTATTTCACGCCAGAGAACAGTTAGTCAATAGCTGAGAAGCGTTACGGCCATAACGCTTCTCAGATTCATAATTTTTGGAGATAAAAAGTGACATATTTTTCCATAACCGCGGTACTTCGAATTGAACGTTTCTCAATATGCATTATACTATCCAAAGCAGCTGTACTTCTCACCAAGTAAGTTTTTATTGCTATAAATTTTCAGAGTCATTACCAAACGTATGCAATGCCTTTAAGCATCTAAAACCTTAATAAATAAAATCAGTATTCCACCACAGTACTGTAGCTCATGCTGGCTCACGCACATTGCATGTAGGATTTTGCTCTACGATTTGAACAAAAATGTGCGATCAGCAGTTTTGCAACTTGTATATAACTGCATGCCATTAAGCATGTGACGTAAGCAAGGTTTTTCGTCGAAAAAAGTGGGACACTAAATTATGGGTCTAAAATACCTCCTTTTTTCACACACAATATTTGTTTAGCATCAACAAAGATAGACATGCTGAGCTTCATAACAATACAGATGTATTCAACTTCATATGAGTTTTGATTACAGTAAACCTTTAAAGGCATAATACAGGATAGGTAAAGGTGACAGAACAGCTGTAGACGTACTGTTAATAATTTGATTTGTCATGGAATAAAAACAAATCTGTGAAATATTCATCATCAGAAACTGCTGAAAACAGTGAAAACACTCAAATCTGTTCACAGGAGTTTTGATCTCACTCCAAGATTGTTGTTTTACTCATTTCTGGACAAATATACCATTTCGGCCGGAAATATTTTAACAGAATTTTTCTACCAGCACCATCTTCATATTCTGAAAGTTATACATCAATCTGTGAACATTTCTGTCTGGGTATGTTACCAATCCTGTACTGTACCTAAAATAGCACAATTTTTGCGCTAAACTGAGGGAACTATAACACTGGCAACAAGATCACTCAGTGAGACATGGCATTTGGCTCCAGGAGTGTTTAACATAAAGAAACTTGGGCTGGATTTCACCAAACAAGATTAATCTTAAGATGAGTTGTCAGTAATCACCATAGTGATTTGTATTGTGGCATCACACATATGCTTAGCAATAGGAGACTTTTGAGAACCGGTCTTTAAGTCAACAGCGCACGCGCACGCAATTGTGAGCGTGCGCTGTTGACTTGAAGACCGGTTCTCCAAAGTCTCCCATTGGGATTGATCTCACACTTAAGATCAATCTTAGTGTTTTGTAAAATCGGTCCCAGGACTTACTTGTCAATTAGCGACAGTGCGTCCTGAAACCGCTCCGATAGTCTCTCAGCAATGAAGTGATCTGCCAACCTCCCTAGGGCCTGGAAGAGTGAACACAGATCCCTCAATGTGCAGTGTAACCTCCGACACTCATGCTCTGCTGTTATGTTTAACCTTCGACCTACAGGCAAATAAAAAAAATAGTTCATAAGCATAAGTTAATAGTAATAATAATATATAATGCGTAAATTTCTGTAAAGTATCATTCAAAGGTGCAGATCATCCACTGGTTATTGGGTGACATTTACATCCTGAAACTATCTCAACTCCCTGGGGAGTATACAGCGCTGGAAGCCTGCAAAGTGCACAAAGGCTAATCAAACCACAAAGCCATCTCTACACTCGCAGGTACCATTTATACTTGGGTGATGAGGAGCAATATGTGACAAAGAGTCTAGCACAAGAATGTAAGCACCACTAGCCCATGGCTGGATTCGAACCCACAATAGATTGATCACAAGATCTTGAGTACGACACGGCAGATGGTAGAGTACTGGTATGGCAGTTGATGGGTTATATGGCTTCTGACTGGCACCCTGAGCAAAGTTGACTATAGGGAGGTCCCATCATAGGAATGGATAGCTCAGATGGTAGATGGCAGGGGCCAATTTCACCGCCCTGCTTAGCACAACAAATTTGCAAACCATAAAATTTCTGTCTTCAATAAAAATAGGATTTACAACTAAATTTCCATTTGCTATGTATCACTTGTGATAGTTATTTGGCTCACCATGAATATCGAATGGAATTTTTAATGGTGGTTTGTTTTATTGAGCAAGACATTTTGTGCTAAGCAATTTTTTTTGCTTAACAGTTCCATGAAAATTCCCCCTGCTATGGCAGTTAATGGGTTATATGGCTTCTGAATGGCACCCTGAGCAAAGTCAGTTGACTATAAGGAGGCCCCATCATAGGGCTGGATAGCTCAGATGGTAGAGTACTGGTAAGGCAGTTAATGGGTTATATGGCTTCTGAATGGCACCCTGAGCAAAGATAGTTGACTACAGGGAGGTCCCATCCCAGCATCTGTACGTTAATCCACATTCTCTGACTCAATTCCCAGTGCACTTATTTCCTTCTACACTCATGTCAACAATAATTCCCATCAATTAGTGTACATACCTTCGGGTGTTTCTGCAACGAACTGGCCCAGTCCCATGTAGATATTCAGATATTCCTGGAATGGTGGATACTGTCAAAATAATGACCGCAATTAAACTAGCATTAATATTCTCTACATGACGTCACATGATCGGTTCCAAGGAGATTTATTTTGGGGTGGGAGTGGGCGGAGCATACAAGTACTGATTTGTTTCCCCTCTGGGTTAAAGTTAAGCACTTGCTTCAAAATATAGAATTTATATAGTCATTAATTATTAAATTAAAGCTACAATACATGATTGGTAACAAACCCAAACAGATTTACATATGCATATAACTTTCAGGATATGAAAGATGGTGCTGGTAGAAACATACTGTTAAAATATTTCTGCCTGAAATGGTGTATATATGTAGAAATTAGTCGAAGACTGGAAACAGTTTTGATCTCGGGGTATAAGATCAAAACCATTCTTTATGTTTTTAAGAAAAAAAGAGTCGGATTTTCGCTATTTTCTCGTGACTTAGATGTCTGATTGAGCTCCAATGTTCACAGGCTTACTATTTCATGTATATGATGGATCAGAGTGTGAGAAGTGTGAGTCCTGTTCTACGACCTTTTTTGCCAATCATGTATTATCGCTTCAAGTAATACTTTAAAGCACTTTTTTGGTCGTTATTTTACTTATTTCTGGATAAATGTACCATTTCAGGCAGAAATATTTTAACAGTATGTTTGTACCAGCACCATCTTCATATCCTGAAATGTATATGTAAATCTGTGAACATTTCTGTTTGGATTTGTCACCAATCCTGTACTGTACTTTTAGCATGGATTATGATCCAGTTTCTCCGGTCGAAACTGTGGTTATGTATTACAAACATCTCTTGTCTTGTGTGGTAGGTGCAAGAGGTGCACAGGGAATCAACTCACCAAGACTCTGAATGCTTCTGTCGGTAAGAGCTCAGCCACCTTGGCGATGATCTCTAGACACTGCCTTAAGAAGTTCTGCCACTCTGTCTCCGACTGAAAAAAAACCATGAAATCAAAGGATCAGTGAAAACAGATCAACACATTTGTCAGCTTCAAATTAAAGGTAATATCATACTTTGGTTTTTGTCAAAGAAATGCAGACGGATTCCGAAAATTTGGTTGATAATCCTGTTTGATCAAGGAAGACTTTCCAGCTTATGCAAATTTTGTGCTGAAGCAGCTCTATGGAATTGGCCCCAGGGATCGCATAGAGAATATTTGATTATCATGTGCTTTATGAGTACATATTATTAGTATAATTATTAATACAAGTGTAACCTACGCATTCTGCTCTTCTGCCCTTATAATGATCTCAAATACATAAAGCCTCGTCATAGATAGGAGGGCCTGACATTTCAATGCTACCGGGATCTTTTGTTTGAAGGATAGAAATATTAAGACAGCACAAATTTACATCGTCATTTAGAATTTCATCGTCAATCTCCTCGAGCTGTGATTGGTTGCAGCGGAACTGGAGCTTGTGAAGAATTTCCGTGATGAGCGAGACCAGGGCGTCCTTGTATCTGAACAGCAAAAATAAGTAAATAAATAAACAAACAAATAAATAAACACAGATTTTTTATAACAAAAGGAAAAATGTCTTGGCTTTTAGTTCAGATGACTGCCAACAGTGAGCTAGGCAACTATCACACACTTGGACAACTGCCAACAGTGCACTAGGCACCTATCCTACTCTTGGACCACTGCCAACAGTGGAATAAGCACCTATCCTACTCTTGGACCGCTGCCAGCTATATGCACTAGGGAACTACTACCCCAATGTTGGATGCCAACTAACAGTGCAATATGCCATGCAACATTCATCACGGAAATTGAATAGTGAGACTACTGTAATTCATGAGATATAGCCGACACAATGAGAGGGCGCCGTTTAAAGAAATCGTGCTGCGCGCTCTTATTTTCTTATTGCGCTATACATCCTCTTGAAAAGGTCAATCATTCCTGCCATCAAATCCACTTCAGACTCATAATTCGGAGGATTGAAATGATGCAGTGGCCGGTAAGCTTTTCTATACATGAAGTACATATGGAGTGGCTCAGCGATAACCTCTAAAAAGTTCCATCTCTTTCCAGAGAGTGGTCTCTCACCTGTCTAATAAGCTGCTTGAATTGGGACATCTGTTGGTACTGGTCTTGTCTAGGAGGTAGTCTATGAAGATAGTCCATATGTCTAGGCAGTTGAAGTAGCCTTCATTTGATGGCTGCAAAAACACGGATCAAACAACAAACCAAAGAAAGTATGATAGTATGATAAGCTAGTATGATAATGCATGGTATGTAGAGAACCATGCATTAGAAAAGGCCAGACTCAGACTCAAATACTGCACACCGCGTGGTCGCTGTGTAGTCACCGTGCGATCGAGATGTGTGTGCCGTTGAGTGAGCTCTGTTGCCCGTATGCTCTGTGTATTTTTTACGCTGCAGTGCAGTACGACGGTGTTTCGGCGCTTTACGACCGAAAAGGTGGCCTTTTCTTTCGATTTTATCTGCCTCTATCTGGGTGCCTTTTGCAGTAATTACAAAGTTCTACGATTTTTCAGCATGTTGTATAACAAAATATGTTGCAAAAATTTGGTGGTTTTTTTTTTGTCATGGAAAATCTGAAGCGTTCGATTGCATATCGGCAAACTTCAAGCATATCGGAATTTTTTCACAGCGTATCGGCCCGATATCCTATTGTATGCCTGGCTAGAACGCTGTCTGGGGACAAGACAGCCCTCACTTCCACTTCGGTAGGGGCGTTTATGAAACGGAGGCTCAGGCACAGGCACAGGCACAGGCACAGGCTCCGGGTCCATTTCGTAAATCCATTTTAAAATAACGGGTATCAAAGAAGAGGCTTTTGGCTGAGGTTTGGAAGTACATGTAGATTCTCTGGTTGGAAAATGAAAACAGAGCTTCAGCTTCAATGAAAAACCACAACCTATATTTTCAGCATATGGATGCCAGAGCTGGAGCCTGAGTCTCTGTTTTGTAAACCCCCAATGTTACATTGAACAGCTGACACAGCACTGACTACCCTTACCCTACCAAAGGACAACTTTTGTGGACTGCAACCTAAACCAAACCACTTGTTCATTTTGCAGCGATGCATAAGGTTCTTTTCTTTCTTACCTGTTGGAATGTGTACTTGAAGAGTAGCGTCAGAAACTCTAGGACTGGGAAGTGTGAGTTGGATTCGAATCGGCGGAGGTGAATACTGACAAACAGTCGCAGGAACTCGGTGAACTTCTCAACATATCTAATTTAAAAAACAAGAAAGAGTTATGACCATAAATAATCGACTTGATGATTTCAGGAGAACAGACGAGCAGTTTTGCTGATGTCGCTAGTCTCTCAACTGATCCATACAGTAGTGGCTGTGGCATTCCTCCCACAAACTTGTGAATAATTTCAAAAGCTGAGACAAGGTTAATTTGGAATATGGCCTTACTTTTCATCCAGCTCAGCCATCTTGTTGCCCACAGACTGCTCCGTGGTGTCCTTGGTGACTCTCTGCAAAAGCTGGAAGGCCTGCTGGAACATCTTCAGTAGGTACTCCTCAAAGTCAGCCGGCACGCAGTTCTTAGCCATGATCTCATTGATGCAGCCCATGGCCAGCACGCCCAGCGACGAGCTCCCGCTGCTGCTGAAGCTGCCACTGTTACCCATCAGGTCCTTGTGCGGCGACGTGCTGCTGCCGCTCTGCATGGACTGGATGTCGCAGCCAAAGTTGGCAAAGTGAAAGATGGTGGTCAGGAGGTTGGGGGTGATGTTGCCCGATAGCGGGATCCAGGTGAAGAGGTGGTTGAGACAGTTCAGGCAGAGCAGGCTGACCTGTTCGCTCTCTTGATCCAGCGGGGGCAGCGGTAGGACATTCTGTTTGCTGACCGACGTGGCCTTGAACATGCTGCGAATGATACTGCTTCCTGGACAGATCAAGCAATAGAAAGAAACTCTTGAGGTGAATCCAAGTCAACTACATTCATTCCCCTCAGAAGTATAAGGTCGATACATGAGTAGCAACCTCTTTGCATTTCAGAGCGAGGAGGGCCTGACCTTCCAATCCTCTCAGGATCCATCCCAAAGGCAAAAACATTTTAGGCTTGGAGAAAATCCTGCTAGGATCATAACCTCAGGCTGTCCTATTAACTCTAAGCATGATATATTTAAGGTCCAAATTGTTTGATGAGGGGTTTGCAGCAGTTTATTACTTGTACTGATCTCTCTACATTTTACATGTTTGTGCATTGTTAACATGGGCCAATTTCATGGAGCCGCTAAGAACAAAAAAATTGCTTAGTACAAAAATGTCTTGCCCAATAAAACAAACCACCATTAAAAATTCCATTTGATATTCACGGTCAGCGAACAACAGCCAAAGAACAATCACAATGCGATATATAACACATGAAAATTTGGTTGTTAATCTTGTTTTGATTAAGATAGAAATCTCATTAGTATTTGAAATTGGCCACAGGTTGCTGTTTCCTACGAACCAGGATGAATGCAAAATCTACGGTGTAATAAATGACCAGTGACCAGTGAAATGTTGAGACCTTACGAGAAGTGCGAACGAAATAGAAGTTTGAAAGTACAAACGATTCTTAAATGGTGTTTTTGCAAACCGATCCACATACCAATGGGAGACTTTGGAGAACCGGTCTTCAAGTCAACAGCGCACGCGCATGCACACGCAATACAACACGCGCATGCTCACAATTGCACAATCATGGTTTGCGCGTGCGCTGTTGACTCAAGACCGACTCTCCAAAAGTCTCCTATTGTCACCATGCAAATCCTCAAATCTATCTTGACCAGTGAAGTATCAGCTGGATCCCAATTCACGGCTACAGATAAGGCTCTGGCTTGTTAAGCACTAAAGCATACGCTACACATGAAAACCTCCTTAGCTTTAGCCATAGCCGTAGACACATTTGTTAATTTGTATTCGGCTGTTGGCGCCTGATCATTTTGCCACACATTGACTAACCTGACTGGAGGGGCGAGGAACCATACGCGATGTGGCTCGGGCTGCCGTCGTTGGAATCCCCGTGGGTCGGGGATGGTGGTGGGGTGGCTGTGGTCACCAATTGCCGGTGCTTGTCCAGTATCGTCTCAAGAATATCTACAACAACCATGAAAAGGACATATTCATCATCTAATATACTATGACTAGAGTGGAACGCCACTATAACGAATACGCTGGGATGCACAAAAATTGTTTGTTGTAGTGGTCGTTCATTATAGTGAACAATGTTCAGCATGCCTATACATTGTACATAAAAATTGGGAGCCAAGGATGATGTTCGGTACAGCCAAATCTTCGGTATACTGGTGTTCGTTATAGTGGCGTTCTACTGTACTTGATAGGGGTGCTGTGGACTAGTGGTCTGGCATGTCGTACTCAAGACCTAATGGTCAATCTACAGATTGTGGGTTCGAGTCCAGCCAAGGGTTCGTGGTGATTGCGTCCTTGGGCAAGATGCTTTGTCACATATTGCTCCTCTTCATCCAATAATAGAAGACAGAGAATGCTCTCAATATGAACATATATCAATTTAAAGTTCATTGGTTTGGAGGATGTTTAGAAATAGGTTAAGTAAAGTTTGTGCACGACCCTATGGGAAAGTCTCCCTAAGGTCCCACCCTCGGTTATAGATATTATTATCATTATAGATGGCCTACCGCCAACACAAGAAATGATCAAGACTAACTCAATTGAGATACACACCATATCTTTCAACTGGTCATATTCTTCAGGGACAGCGGTCAAGTATCTTGATAGATTTTAGCATGGTTGGTTGGAAGGAAGGGAAGTGCTGTTTCCTGAAAACTCACGTGTGGCTATACTGAGGATGGTAGGGATCTGATCCAGGAGTAGTCTCTGCAGCTGCTCCTTGCGGGCAACGCTGAGGTCCTCCCTTGGGGACGCCAGCTCCTCTGACGTCGTCTGGAGCATCCTGAGGCCAAGGGCAGCCATCTGAGGCTGATGGATCAGCTTTGGGAGATAAAGAAGGATTAAACATGCCAGATTAACAGGGATTAACTGTGTGCATACAAGTAGATTGAGATGGATCAAGTGTGGGAGGGTCTGGGCTAGTCTTGGCTAGGATGCACTCTCAATTCTTAAAAACCAACCATTTCTAGACAGAAGGACCCTCCACCATGTCCACTCATCCACCATCAACCAAGAATTGTCCAATTAAAATGGGACACTTCATCAAAACGTAAAAGTCTTTGAAGCAAAGTATATTCCTTGCCTTAAATGTAATATTATACTTTGGTTTTTGTCAAGGAAATGCAGATTCATGAAAGATACAGCAACAGTCATCTGTGAAATTCCCAGTCCCATGCGGTGCCCGCTTTTTGAGGAAACAGTAAAAAACGGCCACAATATTTTTTTAAAATCTTTTCCCAGGATTTATGATCTTCCGAAGATAAACATTTTTTTTTGGGTGAATTGGTTTTACACTTTTCTGGATAAAACGGCATTTCAGGCAGAAATTTTGTTTTAAACAGTATGTTTATACCATTACCATCTTCATAATGGTAAGTGATAGGTTCATCTGTGAAGATTTCTGTTTCGGTATGTTACCGAAGTATGAAAGTTTAAATAAAAGCTCAAACACAGAAAAGTACCTGTATTATGTTGGAGAAGAAATCAGGGTAGAAGTGTGGCCAGTCTAGCCTCCCGATGCACACAATGACTTTGATGAGCTTGTTGCAGATGAAAGGTGGCACCAGCTTGTGGTGGGACAGCAGGAACTTGGACAGGCTGGTGCGGATCTCCATCTTGTCCTGGGCATCCACCCCTAGCCACTGTCTGTTGATGAGGTTCTGGAGGAAGGGATGAGGGTGGGCGAGTATGGGGGTTGGGGGAGTTAAGCAAGACCAAGAAGTAAGAGAAGTGATCCTAGAATTTGGTTTATGACAGAGGAATACCCAGACCCCTCAATCTCCAACAGGTAGTTCTGTTGAGTTTTGGCTTGTTCGGTACCAAAGGTCCAGTAGTACACTTCTAAATTCTGTCAGGTTTTGGGAACTAAGGCATGAGACCTGTAGAAACAAGTGTTGGAGTTTGTGGCAGTGCACTGGCATTTATTTTGTGGGTAAGGTTACCCATGGCCTATAGTAAAGTTGCACAGGAACTCGGAAGTAGTGGTAGTGCACTAGTGTGTTGAAAGGCACTGTGGCATTTTGTTGAAAGGCATTGTGGCATTTTGTGCGTTTTGGGACCGTTGGTCTACAGTAACACACAAAGGCATAGACACATCCATACCAATTCAATCAACCTTCAACAGCTGGAGCCTGTTGAAGTTTGTCAGGTTCAGTACCAATCCCTACCAAACCTAGAGTAGAGTATTAGACAGGCAAGACCAGGGACCCGAATCTTTGTCCTCTTGCATAGATATAGCGACGCTTAAGATAGAGTCATTCAATTCTGTATACATACCTCAAAGACACTGAGAGCGTACATCATGACGTACTCATTGTGCGTGTGTGCCAGAAAATAGAAGCAGTGTCGCCAGGATCCGCTCTGGGCACTGAAGTTGTTCAACAGCTCCTCTGCAGTTCAAATAGAAGACGTACCGATAAATTTACAAGTCATACAAGGAATTGTGAAATGGGACACTGCCTTGACGGCTCGGTTTAAAGGTACAATGCATGATTGGTAATGTCACAGAACAGCATTCACACTTTGTCTGATGAAACATGTACATGAAATATTAAACCTGTGAAAATTTGTGCTCAATCGGACAGTATCTAAGTCACAAGAAAATAATGAAAACCGACTCAATTTCTCTTATAAAACATAAAGAAAGGTTTTGATCTGACCCCGAGATCAAAACTGTTTTTGGTCCTTGTTGTACTAATTTCTTGATAAAACAACATTTCAGGCAGAAATAGTCTCACAATATGTTTCTACCAGCACCATGTTCATACCCTGAAAGTTATCAAAAATCTGTGAACATTTCTGTTTGGGTATGTTACCAATCCTGTACTGTACCAATAATAGGGAATGGTTTTAATAATATTAACGCTAAGTATGTCCTTAGCCAGTAAATGATCATTACAAAACCAGCACAATTCAATACTGTTATAAAAATATCCACAGGGTACATTCTGTGTTCTGTACATGGAGCTGGTTATAAAGTCTAGGTCCTACAGTCTTGTGTCCTTCCAAATATCACACTATGCACTATCCTTATGGCACATTCTGTGGACTTGGACGAAGTTAGGCCATCAAGCCCTGAGGTCGATTTCGCAAACGCTTTGCGATCATTGCTTAAGCCCAAATACATCGCTAAACGGAGAAGCAATTGTTACTTTACGTAGCAATTTTACGTTTAGCTATGGATTTGGGCGATGATCGCAAAGTGTTGGTGAAATTGGCCCATGGGCAGAATGTTGCAGTATAGTCCAGTGTCCTTCAAATCATTATAATGCACAGTATCTCTTTGCACAGTGTCTCTAACTCCATGTAGCACATTCTTAGGACTTGGTCTGATCCCAGTCTGGCCATCATGCCCCAGTGTTGGTATACAAACCTATCTCTCTCTTGCGTTGGTTGCTGGTTGTTGGGGCAAAGAACTCGTTCATCAAGCCCTCTAGTGCTCGAAGGGATGCATCATTTGACGCCTATAAAAACAAAAACAAAACAAAATTAAATTGGGGAAGCAAACCACCATTTTTCAAAAATTTTATATTCTCAGAATCTCAGTAACTTGATATATTTTGATAAAAAGGCCTACAAAGAAAACTAAATTTTAGCATAAAATTTGTTCTAGTTCATAAAACACATTGAACACACAATGCTTGATTTTACACATGAAATAAGGAAGGACTCAAGTCAAGGAGGCGTTATGCCTATTTTAGTATTTAAACGTTACTTTTACTTTGCCGGCTTAAAAGTAAAAACCATATCATATGAACTTTGTTTGAAGAAAAATGGGGAATAATAGGCCTAGTGTCAAAATAAACGAAACAATTGCTGTTGTTAATTGAAATGTTTTCTTTATTGTCAAATTCAAATTCCCTTTTTCACCCCACGCCCACCCAACCAGCTGGAGTTAAATTCCTTTGGGGTGTTAGGCCTAGTATTAATGTACAAAGTGAATGGGCAGGCCGTGTTAGCAGTGCAGTGAATGCATTTAATTCTTTCATGCAAATTGTATCCGTGTCGGAAATATTACCATCTTCCGGTGACGTTTTTAAGCCTATTCGGCCGTTGTCTTCGAGCTGCAAGTCCGTCGACACGTTCTTCCACCTTTTGAGAACAGTTTGCGATTATTACTCTGAATTCCTGTCGCTCTCCGGGTGAAATTTCAGGTCATTTTCGCCTCGTATTCCAGTGGAATCACGTACAGAGCAACGTGTGAATGAAACAAACTGCGCATGAACAGTATACCGCCCTCTCTCCGTGGGGTTTGTGGGTGGGGACGTTGGTTCCTCCAGTAATTACGACATAATGGCCAGTCCGCATCACGTGACGGTTTGTGGTCAAAGTGAACTCCTGTGATTGGTCAGGAGTGCAAGAAAGTTGTCATAAAATGACCATATATGGATCGGTATAATTATCAATCGGCCCAAACCTTCCTGATTGTAAAATTCGTCCTCGCATCAAACAATACAAACGTACATTTTACAACAGGTGTTCTTGCAATTACAGCTATTTTAAGTTAAAATCAATATAGACTACTTCAATACCCTTTTCATAAAAAAAAAGTCAAAATTATATAATTATTTTTTTTCATTTTAAACACCACACCCATTGCTTTAACTTGAATCAAAGCTGACCCGTTTTTCTTTTTCCTTTCTCCATGCATCCCAGATTTCATTTAGCTCTTACAAAACCTTCACATGTGGAGGGCAAAAATTTGAAAAAAACAAAAAAGAAAATTTTAGGAGAGGATATTTTTTTGTTTGGTTTAATATTATTGATTGTTGACTGTTGTTTGTTTGTTTGTTGTTTTTTCTCCATTTTATGTGACCGGCTGACAACATATGGTACAACATGTTGTAAAGTATCTCATTTAAAAGAAAATGAATTGGAAAATGGTAAAAGAGTAATTGTTATTTATAATTGCTTTGTAGGTATGCGTCATTCCATTTCACAATTGTAATATCTATAATGCCATATTGAAGAATTTTAAGAATTAATTTTCTACGAAATGTATTTTAATTGTTTCAATTGCAAATTCCATTATATATTCCTGAGGTAAATGAAACAAAATATTATTAATGCACAAAAATTACACCTCCGCTACAAACTGCTGACCATTGGCAGTATAACAATAGAGTGTACCTATTGACTATTGTTCGCTGTTAAACAATGGGTAAATAGTAAATACTAAATAGGCCTAGGCCTATGTGTGTGTGTATTGCCAATATCTATCATGCATGAGAATAATTATGAAAAAGCAATCATTGAATCGATCAATATTTCGACACTCGAAACAAAAGGGTCCGATATTTGCTGGTACATGTATCTATAGTAATTACCATCACGTGGTGAAACAACGCCAGGGGGACCATTGTGTAATTATACTGGGCTGTTTAAGTCCAGAGAATTCGTTTCGAAAGTACGCCCATAAATAAATTGTCACTTTTTTTTGTTAGTAAAAATAGTATTGGTCTGCATTTTTTAATTGTTCTGCCTACCGATGGCACATGGACAGGATGATGTTTTTTTTTGTATATAGGCCCAAATATAATTTTGAAGCAGTATTTACAGCAAGTCAGTATTATCGCTTATAACCTATGACCAGTCATGAAAATAATATCTTTGAGTCAGATAACTGTTACAACCGGCCATTCTTCTTTGGATTTCATTTAGGGCCTAAAAACCCTCTCCCAGACCGTGGCCACGCCCCACTTTTACTAGAAATAGAGAGAGAAAAAAAAACTGGACGTAAACAAAAACATAGGAAAATCCCTCTGAGTACCGTCCGACTGCAGTTTGACACCCAACCAAAATGGCGTCCACGTTGTTCGAAGAAGATGTGGTCCATCGCACTCATCGCAACAAGCTGCAACTGGGACTGGTTATTCGCAACCACGACTGGTACAGCAGCGTGGACGAATCGGAAGATGATGAGGATGAGAGGATCAAGAAGGGTTTCGTCAGGGTGGCGTGGTATCCTAAAGGGAAAGAGAACGTCTTGCCCGAGAAAAAGGTAGGCCCTAACGTTAAACGAACAATCTGGCCATCCCAGATGGGGAGATGATAGTCGGATGATCATTGACACAATGACATTGATACTTTTCTGCAGGCCTAACGTTTAGTCTTAGTAGGCCTACTTAACTTAGGCCTATACTGTTGTATGTAGACTGTACTGTCATGACTGTCATGACTGTCTGAGCTGGATCAGGCAGAATATCGTTGCTCGTTAGTTTTGATTGGAATGCCTTTCTTTCACTAGGCGGGCCTAATGATCTTCATGATCTTTAGACCAAGTAGGCCCTAGGGCCTATTAAACTTGGGCGCTGAACTCCCTTTTTTAATTTTGGGGTTGGCGGTCGGTTTAGCGCCCAAAAGAATTGTAGGCCTATTGGCTTTTAATGTGTTGTGCACGGAAAAAATTGTACTTCATGGTACTTGCGCCAAAAATGTCCCCAAATGATAACAAAAACATCTCAAATCAGCTTGAAAATCGTTCCGTCTCTTCTCCGATTGTCAAGGTTGAAATGCAGCCTGATCATTCAGTGTGTGAAGGATTCCAAGACGTTACTACCTAAGTGTGTGTGTAAGAGCAGTCAATAGAGGGCCGCGCAATGTGACTAACCGCTGTCTGATCCGACAGAATTTTATCCATGTCCGCTGCACGGGGGCACCCCGTGGGCCGAGGGAAAACAACAACGAAGGTTTTGGATGGCTCAGTTGGTAGCCGAGCGCCTATACGGTATTCAGGATGTCACCGGTTCGAATCCCGCTCTAGTCAATTTGTCTTTGTTCACATTTCAATGACTTTAAGTTTAAATTCAGTCAGTTTCCCTTGTGGTTATTTGATGATTATTCTACTTTTTTGTTAAAAAATGAATGAATTAATGAATGAATTGAGATGGAAAGTGAGAAAAGAACGATCAAAGATGGACAGTCATTCACTAGGCCTATTATTATATTAAGTCGTAATTTACAACAACTCAATTTGTAATATAGAAAGACAGTACTGGAACTAAATTAATCTACCATACCGCTCCAAAATTTGGAGTGGGAAAGAGTTCATGCTTGGGTGCATTTGCTCCCAATAGATTCTGTGTACAATTATTATGCAGGTATTGGGATATTGCATGCTCACCACTGACAACGTGCACAGTTGAGCTGGTGTGAATTTGTCATAGTTTGTTATTAATTTCTGCATGCATGGTAGGAAGGTAAAAGGCATATGGGAACATATGTGTACCCGGTCTGGGTCCTTGATGCTGTACAAGAAAGTGTACATGTAGAAGTCTAGTAGTTGCTACTGCACCATAGAGCTTTATTAAAATTACTAGAGTGCTAGCTCCGCATTTTCCGTGCGTAGATGCTTTGAAGCTGGCCTGGGCGCAGTCATTTGTAATTTGTGTCTGTGGAACAATACAACTTTGCCTGGAATGCCTTTTGAAGAATGTACTCTAAATGCAACATGCATGTGCGTCAGATTTTGCGCGTATTGGGCTTCTATTGTGCACCTGTATAGAACACAAACACAAATATAAATAGACGTACAAAAGACGTACACATTTTTGTGCTTTTCCATAGGTTTGTGCACAAACATATATGCGCCCAGCAGGCATCACTCTGTTCATTGAGGGACGGAGCTAGCCCTCTAGTAATTCTAATATAGCTCTACATGTATGTACAGGACATATTTTACAAAAGAGATAAGAGATCACTACAAAATGACATCAATTTGAATTACTGTGGCCTTGCATATTCAAAGCAAATTCAATTTTGTGCAATTCATAGAATTTGTTCTTTGATCTGAGAGTGAGTTTAGAATTTTGTAACAAGCCCCCCAAAATGGAAGAAGAATTTTTGCAAATTAGGCATGCCCTTCTGCTTCACCGACATAGATAAGCACTGCATACTCGATGCTTGTTGAGTGCAGGTGAAAAAAATCATGCACTGGCTTAGGTGGGATATGAACCCACAACCTCCTGTTTACTAGTGCAGATGCCATACCGCTAGGCCACTGAGCTAGATGTGTCAGTGGGGTGCATCAAATCCAATATCGCAGCGGGTACCACAATTATTCATGAATATTAAACAAATCATAAAAAAATCATTAATATTCATAAAATTGTTTGTCGTTTGACAGGTCAGCCTGTATGATCGGTCAGTGATGCCAGGCGATGCGGTGCGACGCAACCAAGAAGGCTCCCAGAGGGGTATAGTCCGATCCGTCAACGTGTCGTGCCATTTACAGGTCGTCCGCACCAAACAGATGATCTACAATGTCTGCAGCCAGGACCTTGAAAACATATTGGTCAGTGTCAAATGTTATGTCCATTTAATTTGGTCATTGCCTTGATGCCCCTGGATTTTATTTGTAATTTTTCTGGAAAAAAAGAGACGATTTTCTTTTTCTGAATCCATCAAACTTGTCACCATCATAAATCTGATTTATGATTTATCAGCAAAAAAGAAAACGATGATCCATCTAAACTTTTCTTGAAATAGAGACGATTTTCACACTGTCTTCTTTAATCTTTACAAGTAATTAACTGCTGCAAACTGCTCATCAGCCAAAAAAAGACCTGAAATTAAACCAAGCATTCTTTAAAGAATTTAATTATCATACTTTGGTAGAGAACCAAAACAGAAATGTTCACAGATTTACCTATAACTTAGAGGGTATAAAGATAGTGATGGTAGAAACATATTGTAAATTGTTTGTCTGCCTGAAATGTTGTATTTATCCAGAATGAAGAGTAAAACCAATGACCAAAAACAATTTTTATCTTTTAGAGATAACAAATATTGGTGAAAAGACTTAAGAAATATTGTGCGCGTTTTCCACTGTTTTCTCAAAAAGTTGGCACCGTGTGGGACCGAAAATTTCACAGAAGACTGTTACTTCCTTGATATTTTTGCCCATGAATCTGCATTTCTTTGACAAAAACCAAAGTATGATACATTCTTTAATCTGAACCATCTGTAGGTCTAATAAACAATTAAATATCCCACTGAAACTAGACTGGTTGCCTATCTAGAGGATTTCCATGGATTGTATGGACCTCCCAGTCAGAGGGAAAAAACATTGAAAGATTTTGATCATTTGTTGTCCTCTCTGTCTTTCTCTGTAGATGTACACACCCAGCTGCCATGTGGTCATGGGATCGTGGATTGGGGTTGTCCGAAGCATTTACGTCCAGTTGATCGTCCGTCTTAAGAATGGAGCGAGGTAACTGGACATTGCAATCACAGATAACACTGAAACGCCACTATAACGAACGCCGCTATACCGAATATTTGGCTGTACCAAACATCATCCTTGGCTCCCATTTTGAGTGTACAATTCATTCTTTGAATCACTATAACTAATGACCACTAATATGGACATTATCTGTGCATCCCGCCATGTTCGTTATAGCGGCGTTCCACAGTATGTCATCTCGTACTCTTGAAATTATCAAATTTGATATTCTACATTAAAGGTTTAACTGGTAAATTCATTTTAATGTATTAATACCATAGACATAAATAACCTATAGACCGACAGCGCCTATGGAAATCAACGTCTGGATATTGTAATTGTGACGGCACCTGACTATTGGAAAACCATGGGCAAAAAAAGTTACTTTTACGCACAATTGAATAATAGGGAGGATTTATTCAAATGGGAAATTTTTGATGAAAACGCATTGATATGCATTTTCAATACCATTGCAGGGTAATGTATGTTTCTCAAATAATTGAAAGATTGAATGAAAACTTTCGTGTTTTATATTTAATCTGACTTATCAGAGGGAACTACCACAAGATAACGTGTGCAAATAGCCCCTCTCAGAATCTTTTGCGAGATTTTGAATATAAAATCATTGTTTACGTACGCTGCAAGCAGCATGCGCGCTGCGTGACGCACAATTTTGCCCATGGTGTTTTTAAGATGGTGGCATTCCTGAAATTACACTCTGGCACACGCTATTGTCCGTTTATAGGTTATTTATGTCTTTGGTTGATACTCATTGTGAGTGTTGTAATATTCACTGTGAATATCTCATTGAAATGCACACATGAATATGTATGAATATTCAAATTATATTCAAATTTCCGTCCTGCAGATGTGCTCTTTCAGATGACAGTGCCTGTAGATTGGTTGATATCCACGATACTGACGATGAGGTAAGTCCACAAAGATTTCGTTTTCGTTTTACTATGAGGGTCTCTTGTTGCAATTCAGATCATTATGAGAATACAGGCGGTTTCCTAAGAGTTTGCCTGTGATTTTAGGCCAAAGAAGAAGAAATTAAAATGAAATGTTTACTTTTTGTTTTTTAGAAAAGAAGATATTTTACCATGCACAGTGCTCCTACAAACTATTATTTTACTAACAAAAGAACAAAGTTCAATAGAACAAAGATAATTAACTATAAGGGACACCACCAACATAGGGCTGGATAGCTCAGTTGGTAGAGCGCCTGTACGATATTCAGGAGGTCGCTGGTTCGAAACCTGCTCCGGTCAATTTTTTCTTTGTTCACCATTCAATGATTTCAAAATTTCTCATAAAACATAAAGAATAGTTTTGATCTTACCCCGAGATCAAAACTGTTTTTGGTCTTTGTTTTACTAATTTCTAGATAGATACCGGTACACCATTTCAGGCGGAAACATTTTAACTGTATGTTTCTACCAGCACCATGTTCATACCCTGAAAGTTATAGGTAAATCTGTGAACATTTCTGTTTGGGTATGTTACCAATCCTGTACTGTACCTTCAAACAAAATTTATTGTTTTTGGTCCCTTGCTAGGAATCCGTGTTCAGCTGCGACAGCTTCTACCCAGGCCAGATTCTGAGAGGTCCGGCCATGACCTTCAAGAATGCCACATGGCTCAGCGGTCAGCAGCCCATACTCAGCAGCAAGGCAAACTTCACCGTCACTGTGGAAGAGGTAAAAAAGGACGTTCATTGTAAACTGTGTGGGCTGGAAAAGAAGGGAATTATATTTAACTTTAATATTCATATTATTATCCTAAGGATCATGTTATCGACACTCGAGCAATGCTCCAACCTGAAAGACAGTACTTAGGCCTGTTGGGGGACCACACAAAGAGAATACGGCTTGATCCTTGGGATATAGAGATTGGATAGCTCAGTTGGTATTCCGGAGGTCGCAGGTTCAGACTTTTTGCCTCTGTTCATCTTGAAATGAATTAATTTTAATATGATTTAATATTATGTGTGTTAACCACAAAACAATATTCAAAGTGCTGTAGTTGACTGTTTGCATAGCTGCCAACCATTCCTATTTTTGAGGAAAATAAAATAATACAATCGGACATCTGAGTCACAAGAAAATAGGGGAAGAACTGACTAAATTTTTCTTATAAAACATAAAGAATGGTTTTGATCTCACCCGAGATCAAAACTGTTTTTGATGAATGTTTGGATGAATACTGGTACAGCATTTCAGGCGAAAATATTTCAACGGTATTTTTCTACCAGCACCATCTTCATACCCTGAAACTTATACGTAAATCTGTGAACATTTCTGTTTGGGTGTGTTACCAATCATGTACTGTACCTTCAAGATAGGTTGGCAGCGTGTTTGCTGCTTCCAACTCAAACATGTGGTCTTTAATTATCAGACTATTTGATACCTTGAGGAGCACCTAGTGCTAAAGAGTGCCTTGTCATTGAGTGTTTTTGTCTGATTTCTCCTCTTTAGGTGAACGTGGTGGAGCTAGATGTTCACTGGCAGACCAGGGGGCTGTGTCGATACCCGGCCGGCGATTGCACCGACTCCAACCAGCTCCACCCGCCCCCGAGAAAAGTCAAACGGGATATGTTGCCATGGTAATTAGCAGGAAGGTGGGAGGGGGAGTCAATTGGTGGTGGGTTGGTGGGTCAAACAAATTTGGAGAAAAAAAGTTGAAATTTAAAAACGTTGAAAATTTTTAGTGGCCCCTTTGGGGCTGTGGTGTTGGCAGATAGTTTTTTTCAGTAATCTATTCTAGTTGGCAGTAGTCCAATGGGAGACTTTGGAGATCCGGTCTTCAAGTCAACAGCGCACGCGCAAGCACAACAGCGTAGGCGCAAAACAACGCATGCCTGTTGACTTGAAGACTGATTCTCAAAAGTCTCCCATTACAATGTATTAGGAGCTTGCTTATCAGAGTATGTTGCTTTCATTTTGAGGACACAAAGACCAATAAGTGGGTTCCACTAATGGGTATCACTAGCCAGTGTACTTGGAATTTTGCTTGGTAACAAGTGTTGCAGTGGTAAAATACTCTTTTTTGGGCTCAGCATTGTTTGTTTCAGCTTTCACTAATTCCTGTAAGATCAAAAACAGAAATGTTGAAGTAATGGAAGCTTCATATCATTTTCCCTCCTGGACAAAATCCTGATCCTATTTTTCCTATCTTTCTTCTCTTAGCGTGAGGCCACTTTCGTACTTTATTGCTGCCAGCGTACAGATTGGGGACAAGGTTATGTACAGGTTGAGGTCTAAGGACCAGGCCTACCCCAAAGCGGTGGCTCGAGGAAGTGAGGATTGCTTTATCCAGCCCCCGCAAGGGGAGGAAGACGGAGAATCAGTCGCCATCGAGGGGTCGCTGCTGAAGGTCAAGCCCAAAGAGGGTCAATTGCGAACTGCGGATGACCGAGAAGGGAGTGGTGGACTTGGTGATTGGGGCAGCCATGGGATGAATGGGGAGCTTGAAGCAGCAGATGTAGCTGATGCTGATGACCTCCAGGACCATCTTGAGTCTGTTGCTAAAGCATCTACCGCACAGGATGAACAATCGTCAGTCCAGCAGACAAGCAGCTCCTCATCAAATCATGAGCAGGAGCACATATCAGACACTGCCATTGCCATAGCTGAATCTGACAACTTGAACATCCCTGAAGGAGGGGCCACTGGTACTACCTCTGAAATTACCGATGCAGCTTCTGTTCAAGCTGAGATCGCAGCACAACTGAAGTGTCTCTCAGATCTTCAGGGAAGCTTGATTCTACAGGAACACCGTGCATCTGATGACTTGGAATCGGACAGGAAAGCAAAGGATAGTGAGTCATCCGCTGTGCCTGCTTTCAGGGAAGATCTGCTGGCCACAGCTGAGGTCCTAAAAGTTGGTCTGTCACGGGACGTGGACCTTCTCGAGGAACTGCTCATGGAGCTCTGTGATGCATCAGAGAGCGTCTCCGACATTGGCAAGAACTTCCGGACGTTGCTGCAGCGGGCTTCTGACGATTCCGCCCGAGAGATCAGCTCCCAGGTCTCTTCTTTCATGGACTCCCAGCGGAAGCTCAAGCAACAGATCCAGATGATGGAGGGCCTTCTGGCAGACAACAAGAAGAGTCTGGAAGAGCTGGATGGCATCGAAGCTGAGACCAAGGGAGCTGCCCTGGCCAAGCCGGCAGCCAGCAAAACCATCAGGAAGGCCCGAGGGCAGGCCACTGCTAAGAGCAAGAACCGGAGGAAGTTCGACGACCGAGATTCAAATCCATCCTCTGGAATCGACGATGATGATGATGATGATGGAAAGGATTCCTCCGATAGCTCAGAAGACAGCGACGACACTGACTCCAACGCATCCTCCAAGGGAGAGAACCGGCGACACAAGGTGGTGTCCAGCCTTCTCCAACGCCACACCAAGAAGCAGCACATGCGACTTGTCCCGAAGCGAAGGCCACCGCTGAAGCCGCTAGAGGCTGGAGAGAGGCTATGCGTTGAGGTCACCCATACCAGGACCCTAGTGGACGTCATGTGGCAGGTATGTATCTATTAAACTCTATTATTATCAAATGGTTTGAGGGTAGACAGTCGATTCTAGCTAATTTGTCAACTTCGAACACTGAGGGAAGCTAGATTTGATTGTCTACCCAAAATAAACCATGTGATATTTGTTTTACTTTACCTCATAAATATTCACTATTTTGTCGAGATCGGTATCAGTATACGAAGGTGTGTTCATGAGCCGGCATTCACTTCATGTAGGTCGAGGCTCATATACGTGCGTCGCAAACTTTTCCTAGGATGCGCAGTGCTATGTAACATGTGCAGTGAGATGTTACATGTGTAAGAGTTCCTTTGGAAATTCCCCGGGCTACTCGCTGGTGATCAGCAAATATATCCACTGGCACGTGATGGTGAATTGACCAATTGGGATTTGGGTCTAGGTCATGAATATTTCAGGAGGTATAGTGAACTTAAACATTTCATGGAATAAGCAGACCAATTTCAAAGTTGCTTTTGTGACAGTTGATTTTGTGTTTACTGTGCAATTTCTATTTCATAGCTGCTAGAAGCAAGCTCTGGAAAAGTGCTTTTTCTTGCTAGCAAAAGAGTTAATTGGCCGCTCTGTATCCACTTTTGGGACCTCCTGTGTCATTGCTTTCTGGTTACACGTCTTTACGTGCACTCGTAATTGGAGCATACATCCCTTTTTAGTCAATAATGTGTAATCATTCCTTCCTCTCTGTTAACAGGATGGTACGCTAGAGAAGGGCTTGGTCTCGACGGACCTGTTCCCTGTCCACCAGCTGGATGAACTGGAGTTCTTCCCGGGGGACTTTGTCACCAAGAACAATGGTACGTCAACCACATGCTTTAGGCTGCATCCGAAACCAGTTGCCTAGAGCTACATATGTAGTATCTAGGTGAGGCAAAGCCAAGAGGACACTCAATGTGTGAATGCAGGGGGAAACCACTGAACAAATAATTCTTCAGTTGGGAGGGTGGGTCGCAGTGGTACAGAGGTGACATCTGCCAGGCGGCGATCTTCCTGGTTTAATCTGAGGTGGTCCTTCCGGGTGGCTGCATGGAAGGTTCTCTCTCTGCGAGATAATCCTGTCAGGGCGAATTCTCTCTCTGAGAGAACCTACTTGTAGGACTTGTTTGGTAGGGTGTCCACATGACACGTGGTTGAGTCAGATGGATAGTTATTTTGTTGGGATGGGGATGGGTTGCGTGGCTGCTTAGGGGATGGCCATTAGAAGACCGAAGGAGTAGAGCTCGAATGTAGATAAGGTAGCACGCAATGCTCCCACTTTATACTGATTGATTGACACCTGGACCCCCCTGTTGTCCTTCCTGCTCCCCTCCTGTTGGGAGACAGGCTGATGCTCTGTGGAGTTCTCCAACAGTCATATAACCGTTGTCATTATCTCTGGGCTTTTTACAGAGGAGCTGGAGAATGTGTATGGTCTTGTGTGTAAGACGGACCATAAGGAGAGGACTTGTCTCATACAATGGATCGTCCGACCCAACCAACAGTGCAATATGTAAGTCAACCGCCGACCTTCTAAAACTGACCCCACCTTTTCTTTTCCTTCTTATCCTTCAACCCTTATATGATTTTTCCCCATAGAGTTAAATAAAAATCACATGCTCTGTATTCAACTTGCGTGTTGTCTGCACTCCTGCATGGACGTTTTTCTTCGGCAATGGCATCGGCCACGGTCGTTTGTATCATACGCAGAGTGCGCACATCTGCGTTGATCTTAACTGCTTACATCTCATGGTCTTCTCCTGCTCTATCAGGGTTTTGTTACCTCACTTGTCACTCTTCTTTTGTTCCCTCGGCCCTGTTCCGTGTTTTTTCCTGTTGCCTCGATAATCTGTCCTCTTTGTTCCGTTTCTTGCATCCTTATTTGTGTGCGTCTTTCACCTACTGAGGGCGCTTTACATGTATCGGATGCAATCTTTCAGAAGATCTTTCCTTAGAAAAATGTGTGTTTCTTTGTGATTCTTGCAGACCCAAAGCTACCAACACTGAAGAAGTGAGTGTGTATGAGCTGACGCCACACCCAGACTTCACCTTCAATGTGGGTGACGTCATCGTGCGAATTGCCGACAGCCAGCACGGCATCGCCGCCGTGAAGAAGAAGAAGACCGATCTCAGCAGAGGAAGCAATGATACCATCACTCAAAAGGTTGATGTTAGTACTCAAAAGGTTGATGTTAGTACCCAAATGGGTGATGCAAGCACCCAAATGGGTGAAACAAGCACCCAAGGAGGCAAAACCAGTGCCCCATTGGGCAAAACCAGCACTTCAGAGGGCAACACCAGCACTTCAGTGGGTGACGCCAGCACCCAAATAATTAAAAAGACACCAAATGGAAATCACTTGAGCAATGCGTCGGATATGATTCAGGACAACATGGATAGACAGAGCAGACCTGAAAATGATATAGGTACCCAAATGGGTGAAAACGTAGGTGCGCCTGGGACCACGGTGAATTCATCCAGTGATCACATGAGGACCACGGACACTGTGGTGAATGATCGGGATGTCGGTGATTCCTCGACCAAGACCAGCAGTGCCAAAGAAGGAGATAATCACCGTATGATTCCTAATCACTCTGAAACAAAACCACAACAGGGTCTAGAACCAGCCAGTCAGCGCCCATGTCTAGAGGAATCACAACCTCCGACATCAGATCGCTTCCCGAAAGAGTCACAACCAGCCAAGTCTTCCGAAAGTGACCAGCTGCCGGTCGAGGGTCCCAGTGCTTTGATGGACCAACGAGAGGAGCTTGATTCTCCGGACGCTGCCAAGGCCATCGTCGATCGCATCAACCAGGCAAACTTGAAGGCAGGTTGCCCTGGGGAAAGCGGAGGCGGCTCAACTCAACTGAACAACGGCTCACCGTTGGGGATCCCACTCAACCTGGAGGAGACGGTACCCTGTGCGGGACAGGTGAGCTTCAGGCCTTGAATTTTGGAATTTTTAGCGCACAGCCACTCTTGCCTTTGAGGTTTTTGAAAAATTAGGCCACCAAGGCCAGTGGGAAGGGCACCACGGCCAAAAAAGTCAAAAGGCGTGTCAGAGCACTGGAGCCATGTTAAACAAGTGCAATTTTGTAAGGATCTTAAGTTAACTGGGGTATTTTCTTTCATGTTTTTTTTTTATATTTCAGGATTTCAAATTTCATTAATTTGCTGCAAAATTGTGTATTTTGAAAATTGCATTCAGTTTGTGAAAATGCCATATCTATGCCCACAGAGTAAATAATATAGACTTTTACCAGGCAGTGGAGAAGCTTACCATTTTCCGGTCCACGCATCAGGCGTGACTAGTGCTCACCAAAAAAACAACTTCCATATTCGGCCCCAGATCACAAGTAGCAGATATGTTTTGTTCTCTAAATGTTCATTTTCACTTTAGTTCTTACCTTTAGTGATCTCCTTTGCCTCGTGTTGTTGAGTGGAATATTCACAAAGTGACTGTTGTCTTGTCTGTAGGTTCGATGGATTGATACCAGTGGTGAGATACACGTTGCTTGGGTAGATGGCTCAGAGAGTGACGTACTACCACAGGATCTGTACAAATTGGAGGAGGTGAGATTCAGATCTAAAATGTCACTTAAAATGTCACTTAAATAACACATGGTGGTCTACGTCTGCAGGGCTCGAATTTCGTGAAAAAAAAAGCTCTAGACAGCAGGTCTAGTAACTGAAGCATTTTACTAGACCTGAACTTTTTTCTCTAGACCTGTGGCATTCATGAACATAGGAAAACCGTAATTGTATGCAATATCAATTTAGGAACCATTTTATTTGTGCAAGGAAAAAAATCACTAGACAGCCGGACTAGTGAAGTACAGACCAACACTGAAATCACTAGACCCGTTCCACGGTCTAGTGGATATTTCAAGCCCTGCGTCTGGATGTGGGGCCCGGTGACCAAGGATAAAAATTGAATTAAGTGCTATGATCTAGGTAGAATGGTGCTATGTGAAAACCTATTATTATTATTAATCCATTGCATAATTCAGCAACCTTTTTTTCTCCTTCCTGCACACACAAAAAACACAGGACAGTGATTCGGACTGGTCAGACAATGACCGTGAGGAGGGTGAGTGGAAGGATGACCATTCGGAGGACGACTCGTCTGGCTCCACCTCAAGCAGCTGGGAGACGGCCAGCGATGCCTCCAAATCAGCTGATGACGCCAACATCATCAGGTAATTGATTTAAAGCTATGCTGGTGCTTGGAGGACAGGTCCTCGGTTTGAATCCCATCCGGGTCCAATAGCTGTCTCTCTGCAAAAGTCTGCTCCCGTCAACAGGCAAGATGCAGGACCCATGTTTAGGACATATAAAGCTACTTTAGGAACCATTTCTTGCAAGCCAAAATCAGCTGAGAAGCAGTTCTGTTGCAATGAATCTACACATTTTGCGAATCTATATCATAAACGCCAATCATCCAATTCTTAATTTTGGTACCGAATTTGCAAATTTACTGTTTCCACGTAGCATCGGCAAACTTTGACCATTGAATCAATCTGAAATCTAGGAAAATGTTTTTAAATTGGATTCATAGAATCATCAAATGCTGTGCATGTGACAATCGTGGACATGATGGGAATCATTTTCAAATTGGATGCAGTGACCGAGGCTGTTTCCTGAAAAACCTGTTTGATAGTCCCTCTCATGGCCAAGAGTGGATTGAAGCCAAGTTCTGGATGATCAGGATTTTCTGTTTTTCTTTTTTTCACTCCCAGCCCGCCTGAAAGTCAAGAGAAGCCCAGTTCTACACCAGCAAGCCCCGGCAGTGATGTTGCCTCTCCGGAGGCTAAGGGACCGGAGGATGCTTTGCACCAGGGAGGATCAGACTGGTACTCGTTGGAGCAGACCGTCTCAGCACTGAGCCTGGTGGAGGACAAGATGCGACAGATCAACTCATGCACCAACTCCATCCTGCAGAAGCGGAGGGGCTTGTCCTTGCTGACGCCCGAGGAGGAGGAGACTGCAGGCAAGGGGATGCCCGAGGCATTAGGAGCAAGCGGGGAACCAGACTGGAATGCAGCCGGCAGCAGGAACGGCCCCGACGATAACATCCCCATCACCGCCGACGATCAGCGGACCAGCGAAGTATGCTCCCTACCCGACACCAGTACACCCTCCAAGTCAGACAGCAGTCACCAAGACATCGACTCCAAAACTCAGAATGATGAAGGCCCTTCCTCTGCCTCCCCTGCATCTTCAAAGGAGGTTGTTGCCACAAAGTCTAAGGAGGGAAACTTGGGAGATGGAGTGAAACCTAAAGACAGCAACCACATCAACCAGGGAGCACGTCCAAAGTCACCGACTAAAGGCTCACCCCAAACAGAGTCCGGACAAGCGTGTGACAGTAAGTTCTTGAGTTAAATCACATTTTATGCAGTCAGAGAGTATTAGATGGTTGGTTTTATGTATGGTGGTGTGATGTCTTATCACCTGAGCTTTCCAGCCCTATGATGGGTCCTTCCTATAGTCAACTTCTTTACCCAGTGTGCCAATCAGAAACCATAGCCCATAAAATGCCATACCAGTTGTCTACCATTTGGGCCATCCAGCCCTATGATGGTCCCTCCCTATAGTCGATTGTCTTTGCTTAGGGTGCCAATCAGAAGTCATTTAAACCCATTCACTACCATACCAGTGCTCTACCACCTGAGCTATCCAGCCCTATGATGGTCCCTCCCTATAGTCGATTGTCTTTGCTTAGGGTGCCAATCAGAAGTCATTTAAACCCATTCACTACCATACCAGTGCTCTACCACCTGAGCTATCCAGCCCTATGATGGTCCCTCCCTATAGTCGATTGTCTTTGCTTAGGGTGCCAATCAGAAGTCATTTAAACCCATTCACTACCATACCAGTGCTCTACCACCTGAGCTATCCAGCCCTATGATGGTGTCTCGCTATAGTCGATTGTCTTTACTCAGAGTGCCAGTCAGAAGCCATTTAAACCCATTAACTACCATACCAGTGCTCTACCACCTAAGCTATTCATCCCTTTGATGTGGCCTCCCTGCAGTCAACTGTCCTTGCTCAGGGTGCCAGTCAGAAGCCATATTTATGACCCATTCACTGCTACACCAGCACTCGACCACCTAAGCTATCCAGCCCTATGATGGAACCTCTGTATAGTTTGCTATCTTTGGACTGGCAGTCCAAAGCCATGTACCAATTTTCTACCAAACAAGAATTACCAGCTCTCTACCACCTGAAACATTTATGCCATCATCTTTTCTCGTCTTTTCTCTTTCAAGATTTTTTCTTGATGGAGGAGGTGCCCAAGGGCCATCTCTTCCTGAATTTCCTGCCAGAAGAGCCAAGACAGCTCTCACTGACCATGAGGAGAGAGGTAAGTCAGACCGCTGAACAGCCAACAAATTAGGCCAAGAGCCCTACCCTGGTCAGGAGCTTCCAGTAGAATCCAGAATAGCAGTAGCCACTCTGGCAGGCTCCTTGGACCTGGAATAGAAGCTGGACCGAACCTTGGCCACACAAATCATGCTATGATTTGTGTTTTCTTACGAAGACTTCATAAGTAAACGTAGCTCATTTTTGTTGTTATAAACTTGGATATGAAGTTGACTCTGTGACTCTTGTTGTATTTTTGCTGTAGATGCGATTGCTGCAGACATCTCTGCCACAGGGTATTAAAGTGAAAGCCTTCGCTGACAGAATGGTGAGTGAAAGTATTGGCTCAGATCCAGTATAGGATGTAATAAACCTGGAGTCGATTTCATGAAGCCCTACGATCGATCATAACTTGAGTTACGAAGGATAACCCGTTGTATCTTACGTAGGACTGCAATGCATCATAGGTCCTACGATTGATAGTAAGTTACGATGGGCTTGGTGAAATCGACCCCTCGCAAATAGTGAAATATTTCGTCAGTTTATGTTGGCATGATTGATTGATTTTCTTGCCCTATCGTTCCAGGATCTATTCTCTGTTTTATTTGAGGGCCCCAGCAACACTCCGTACGAGGACGGGCTTTTCTTCTTCGATGCCCGCCTCCCGGCCGACTACCCCAAGTCTCCGCCCATCATGCATTACCACGCGTACTGCAGTGGCCAGCTCAACCCCAACCTGTACAATGACGGCAAAGTCTGCGTCAGCCTGCTGGGAACTTGGACAGGAAAGGTGGGTAACCCCACCCTCCCCTCCCCGACCCCAAACCTTCATCCCCTCCACACCAGCTAACCCTAACCCTAATTGGGCTGATTGTTGTAAGTTTTGCTCTAGCAGTTTAAAGTTGACACAAGTTTCTTCCTTTATCCCCCAACACGGGTCTGATATGTATGGGGGTTTACAAAATGGAGGCTCAGGCTCAGGCTTAGGCTCAGGCTCAAACTCAAGCTCAAGCTCAAGCTCAAGCTCAAGCTCAAGCTCAAGCTCAGGCTCAGGCTCAAGCTCAGTCTCAGACTCCAGCTCTGGTTCTGCCATCCATATGCTGAAAATGTAGGTTGTGGTTTTTCATTGAAGCTGAAGCTCTGTTTTCCTTTTCAAACCAGAGAATCTACTTCCGAACCGCAGCCAAAAGCCTCTATTTTGATACCTGTTATAGACATTTCTGTTGTTTACAAACATTGACTGGTGGTTGGCAATACTTGGCATGGGCGGCCAAATGTTGCAAATCATTTTTGTCTTCTCGACAGACGGCGTGACCAAATTTAACATTTTTGCAAACTTTCCATAGCTGTACAAAATACATGCCATCATTGCTTGTGTTGTTTCCATTACATTCAACAATATCTTTCAATGTTTATGAAACGTTGTGTACAAATTGTGGTTATTTTTTATGCTTGGCTTTGACGGATCGCCACAGTTGTCCGCCATGCTGGTAGGCAAAAACTCCAGCTGTGATGTTGCAAAAGAAAGGTGTATTTTAGAATGGATTCACGAAATGGAGCCTGTGCCCAAGCCTCTGTTTTGTAAACCCCCTATGCTATGTTAGATGACAATTTACCTTTGTCCTTTGACCTCCAGGGCAGCGAGATGTGGACCAGCAAGTCCAACCTGTTGCAGGTCCTAGTCTCCATTCAAGGCTTGATCCTGGTGAGCGAGCCGTACTACAATGAGGCCGGCTATGAGAAGCACCGCGGCTCTCAGCCTGGAAAAGAGAACAGCAGACTGTACAATGAGATGGCTGTCCTGAAGATGGTTCAGGTGATTATTGCATTCAGTTTTAAAAACAGGTCCAGTACTAAATGTCCATGATTATTGTCATATCTTTGCCTATTTTCCCTTGTTACAGTCCATGACTCTTATGCTGACCAATCCACCCGATGTGTTCTACGATGAAACTGTCAGTTTTTGTAAAGATCACGGCTACAGGTTAGTCAGAATTAACGACAGTAGTAGTATTCACATGAACAACTGGAATAACTGCAGAAGCATCATCAGTGGCAATAACTGCAGAAGCAGCCGCAACAGCAATAACTGCAGCAGCAATGGTAATAACTGCAGCAGCAGCGGCAATAACTGCAGAAGCAGCCATAACAGCATTAACTGCAGCAGCAATGGCAATAACTGCAGGAGCAGCCGCAACAGCAATAACTGTAGAAGCAGCAGCAACAGCAATAACTGCAGAAGCAGCCGCAACAGCATTAACTGCAGCAGCAACGGCAATAACTGCAGGAGCAGACGCAACAGCAGTAACTGCAGAAGCAGCAGCAACAGCAGTAACTGCAGAAGCAACGGCAATAACTGCATATCATGTGCTTGGACCTTATCGAAGATACGCATGCGCACGTAAAGGACAGTGGATAACCTTGTTGATAATGTACATGTACATCACTCAGCACCAGCCGGCAGCCCAGGGGCCTATCTCTAAGCTCGACTCCGGTTCAGGCTCCAGCTCCGGCTCCATTTTGTGAATCAATACTAAAAATACACATATCAAAATAAAGACTTCTGGCTGCGGTTCGGAAGTAGATTCTCTGGTTTGAAAAAGAATACAGAGGTTCAGCTTCAATGAAAAACCACAACCTATATTTTCAGCATATTGATGACAGAGACGAAGCCGGGGCCAGAGCCGAGCTTTGAGATTTGGCCGAGCTTTGGCCCTTAGAATGTCCATAAGGCTTGTAGTTGTGGCTGGCAATGGTCAATGCTTATGTAATGGTTTTGCATGGGTAGGAATATTCGGTAAAATGAAAATGATTAATTCAATAAGATTTACCCTGTATTTTTTGTTTTCTCTACAGGATGGTCCGACGTATCGAACACTGGCTGTCCATCTGCAGTAATACCTCAGGCGGCAGGGAACCGGGGACAGGGGACCAGGGACCGTCCTCGCCAGCTTTCCCTCTACTTCCATTGTCCAAGGGATTTATTCTCAGCATGAGGCAGGCGCTGAGAGCCTATCGTGCAGCACTTAGTGTAGCTGGGGTACCAGACAGCTGAAAGGTTTACGGTAGGGGGGAGGGGAGGGGGTGAGTGATTAAGTTGGAGAGGTGTAAGCATTACTATTAAAGTTAATATCATATTTTGGTTTTTGTCCAAGAAATACAGATTCACGGGCATTAATATCAAGGAAGATGCAGTAACAGTCATCTGTGAAATGTTCAAACCCATCCTGTGCCCACTTTTCGAAAAAACAGCGAAAAACTCGACGATCAAAATTGTTTTTTGGTAATTGAAATACTCTTTTTCTGGATAAATACAGCATTCCAGGCAGAAATATCTTAACGTTATATTTATACCATCACCATCTTTATACCCTAAAGTTATAGGTAAATATGTGAAGATTTCTGTCTCGGCATGCTACCAAAGTATGATACTACCTTTAAGCAAAGTTAATGTTTCAAAGTTAAATCATAGCATGTTAACAAAGAAAAGACCCAGATCTTGAAAGATCTTGAAAGGTATTTCACATCGTTGGGTTCAGATTGTTTAAGTCCAGTTGTGATTTTTGTGATAAGTAATGATAGCATTGAAATTCTAAAGAAATTCGTTCAATTTACTGTTTTGCCCTCTCCCTAAGGGTATAATACATGATTGGTAAAGGTCGCAGAACAGTACTCACACATTGTCTAATCCAACATGAACATAAAATAACACACCTGTGAAAAATTTAGCTCAATCAGACATCTATGAAAGTCACCTGAAAATAGCAAAAATCCAACTCAATTTTTCTTCATGAATATTAAATGATTTTGGTCGGGAAAATATTTTTCTTATAAAACTTTAACAAACGGTTTTGATCTTACCCAGAGATCAAAACTGTTTCCGGTCCTTGTTTGACTACTTTCTGGATAAATACACCATTTCAGGTGGAAGTATTTGAACGGTATGTTCCTACCAGCACCATTTTCATACCCTGAAAGTTGTACACGTAAATCTGTGAACATTTCTGTTTGCGTGTGTTACCAATCCTGTACTGTACCTTTAAACACACCAACTATTTAGTATACTCTGCTCCCCCCCCCCCAAAAAAGAGAATATTTTGTAAAATGAAGAATAAGAGAAAAATTTTCTGAAAAAAATTATGTGACTGTATGAGCAACCCTGCCAGTACCTTACACTTAGTGAAACAGATGTCAATCCACATAGCACTTTCATATTCCTTCAGATTGACTGTATTATAATTGCCAAATAGGGATTCGAACCCGGGCCAGAGTGGTGGAAGACAAGGAAAGTTATCCCTGGGCTTACCTGGTTCCTACACGATACCCCAAGTGGTAGAGAAATTTCTGTAGTCCGCATTTCGTATTCTGTATTCTTTAACTCACACTCTACCTCTTTCATTGCCACTGTCCTGGTTTTCCTACAAGAAAGAAAGAAAAAAGAGGAAGAAAAAAAATCAAAAACAAAACAAAAACAATGAAAAAAACAGAAAGTTAACCTGAGTGTCAGAGCAGAGTATTTATTTTATTTATTTATTTTCAATTTGTGTTCTGGGAAGACACTTGAATTTGGGATGTTAAGCCCTGGGTCCAATTTTATGGATCTGTTAAGCACCAAAAAAATTCTTAGCACAAAATGTCTTGCTCAGTAAAACAAACCACCATTACAAATGCCATTTGATATTCATGGTCAGCGAACAACAGCCAAAGAACAATCACAAGTGAAACACAACACGTGGAAATTTGGTTGTTAATCCTGCTGTCATGAAGACAGAAATTTCATGGTTAGCCAATTTTTGTGCTAAGCAGGGTTGTGAAATTGGCCCATGGTTTGTCAAAATTGTGTAGTGAGGGTATGGATATATAGCGGTGATATAGAAAATACCCCCATTTTATTCACACATTACTATGTAACATTTATGGTCACAAACTTTAAACTACTTGAATACTTTTGTACGATCTTCCTTCTTGATTTAAAGGTAATATCTTACTTTGGTTTTCGTCAAAGAAATACAGATTCATGAGCAAAAATATCAAGTAAAATACAGTTAAAATCATCTGGGAAATTTCCAGTCCCATACGGTGCCCACTTTTTGAGGAAACAGTGAAAAATGCCCACAGTATTTAAAACAATCTTTTCACATTTATTTTGATCTTTAATAGATCAGAATTTTTTGTGGTCATTGGTTTTACTGTTTTCTGGATAAATACAGTATTTCGGGTAGAAAACCTTTATCGGTATGTTTCTACCATCACCATCTTTATACCTTGTAACTTTTAGGTAAAGCTATGGAGATATCTGTTTTCGGTATGCTCCCAAAGTATGATAGTACTTTTAATGGATGTTAGTCTAATTAGTGGTTAAGTGAATTTTAGTGAGACTTATACTAAATTGCCTATGCAGCTGAGAGCTAAAAAGAGAACGTTTGAAGAAAGTTTGTAAAGACGCCCTTCTGCTAAGTGAAATTGCTATAAACAACTTACCTTTCCATTGTCTAAATCATCCCAGTCAAAATATATCTCGCTGCGTTATTTGAGCACCCTGGATTTTGGCTGGGCTAGGTCCAGGACATGAATTGTGCATGAGATGTAAATTGTTTGTCATTTATGTAAAACTGTAATACTATTGGGTGTACATGTACATGTATCAATCATTCTGTGTACGTTTTGACGAGACAAAATCTGTCCATTGTTCTTGTGTAAGAAAAAGGTGATAAATATTGTATCTCTGTGTGTAAATGTACTTGATATGTATTGAATATATTATAAATATATATAAAAGAGAGTTAAGTTTAAGGGTCTCTAAGAAATATTAATTTTTTCGTCACTTATTATTGCCAGATATGGAGTCAGGGTTATTATTTATTAATTTAACAAAATTATTCTATTTTGTGCCCCTTTTCCTTTAGAAAAAGTTCCAGTCATTAGACTTGGGCTCAGTTTTACGGAGAGCTCAGCTAAAAAGAAAACACAATTCGCTTCTTGAAATGTTTCGCTCAGCAAAAACCGCTTACCGGCGAGAATTCCATGTGATACTTCACGCTTAGCATACAAAACATTGCATCAGTAGCTTAGTCAAAAGCAATAAACACGTGTAATACTGGCTAGTGGCAACCCATTTTTCGTACAAGAATATTCCACTGTGCCGTGTGTGTGTGTGTTTAAAATTTGCAATTTTCATTCGACCTATCTATTTATGAATTCGAAATAAAATTCAGTGCTAAAATTCAGTAATTATAAAGTAAACTACTCAATATTAAAGATAAATTGACATAGGTCGAAAAGTACTAAACAGTAAACATGCAACATATAAATCGAAGAGAGGCAAATTGAAGGAAATGGTTTTTCTCGTCTTATTTTGGGTTTTTGCTTTATTGTTCTTTGTTGTCTTTTGTGCTCACGAAAATGCCAATAATTTTGTTAAGATTGTAAGTCTTTAAAAATGTTTACTTTGAAAAAGTAATAGAAAAAGGAGTTGGCTGAGAGAATTCCATAACGTGTGTATCGTTTTTGACTATAGTACTGTATTGATTGGTTGGTTGATGGGCTTAATGATTGATCAACTTATCGATTAATTTGTTGATTTATTGATTAACTGATAAATTGTTATTGCCTCGTTACCCATTATATCTTAATGACCATCTGTACTGAGTGAGTCAAAAAGAACTTGACCGGGATTGGTGATGTTTTCAAAAGAAACAAATGACACTTAAAAGGTCGGTAAAGCATATAGTTAACAAGTACTCTTTCCTGCTTATTATTTTTAAAAAAAAGAATGAAACAAATTGATCATTCTTAAGAGGACTTATGTCTATTTTAATGAAGGTACTCATTTTGCAAGCTGTCCATAGAATGTTAATGCTAGAATCTCAACATCTGAAAGGGTATTTAAGAGTCATTTATTTTTAGCTATGCACACAGCTACAATGCATAATTTACATTGATCTTTTCAAGTATTCCACGGGCAGCTTGCAAAATTAGTACCTTCATTAAAATAGACATAACTCCTCTTAGGGATGCTAAATTTGTTTCATTCGTTTTTCTAACAAGCAGGAGGGAATGCCTTGTTCAATTAGAATGCTTTACTGAACTTTTGTATCATTTGTTTCTTTTGAAAGGCATCACCAATCCCGGTCTAGTCCTTTTTTACTCATGCACCCTGTATAACCACTTGCCATTTTACAATGTAAAGTTTCTCCAGTTTTTGGTTATCACAACTAATCGAATTAAATATGCAGACATTGTTATTCAGTATAGTCTGTTTCGGTTATAATGATTTATAACAACCCTCCAATGTTAATAAATCGAGCCAGCAGAAGCGAAACACAAAATTAAAAACGTGTATATGCGTAAAGTGTCTGTCATTCAATTGGTTATTTTTTGGGGTCGTTTGCTCGATCTGTGGTCGAAATTTTGTCATGTATTCTTCATCCAGATCAACCCAGGTGCGGTTCTAGAGCCAAAATTTTTTGGGGGGGCTAGAAGAGCCATTATTTTTTTGGGGGGGGCTAGAAGACCCAATATTTTGGGTTCTTCTAACACTCGCTTCTGCTATGTCTTATTAGGGGTCGAAAAACGTGCACATTATAGCCCACACAACGCGTTTTTTTTGTAATTGGCGCTTAATAACTGAAAAAATCTAGTATTTTCAAGAATTCTTTTTTTTTGGGGGGGGGGGGGGGCTACAGCCACCCCTAGCCCCCCGTAGAACCGCGCCTGGATCAACCTATGGACTAGTTAACCTTTAACCTTTTGTACACGCAAACCCCTTGTAATGTTTTCTCCTTGATATCTACTATCTGTGCTTTAGTTTTAGACCGACAAAAATGATTAGTGACCGAACTGACTCACGCTCCTGACGCGGATGTTGTTAAATTGTTAACAATTTCTCAGCATGGCGGCTGCAACTGAAATGAATACAGGGCCTACTACATGTACCTAAACCTATACCGAAGTTCTGAATGAATAAGAACGTCCGCTGTATGTCAATAATCTCGAAATGACTTACTTGTATGCATGGTTGGATAGTGCCACAACGACTTGACTTCTGTACTTGTTCCCTAGTGTAACATCGTGCTGCTGTTTAAGGTAATATCATAGGCCTACTTTGGTTTTTATTAAAGAAATGCAGATTCATGGCCAAATATCAAGGAAGATACAAAAGCATTCATATGTGAAAGTTTCAGTCCCATACGGTGACCAGTTATTTGATAAAACAGTGAAAAACGCCCACCGTAAATCATTTCACAGGTATTTTTTTTTTTCAAGATTAAAATCGTTTTTGGTCATTGGTTTTACTCTTTTCTAGATAAATACAGCATATTAGGTATACAAATGTTAAAGGTAGTATCATAGTTTGGTTTTTTTTATCAAAGAACTACAGATTCATGGGCAAAAATACCAAGACAGATACATCAACAGTCATCTATGAAAAGTTTAGTCCCATGCGGTGCCCACTTTTTGAGAAGACAGTGAAAAACAGCCACAGTATTTTTTAAGTCTCTTCTCTTTTATTTTTGATCTTTTAAAAGATAAAAAAAAAGCGGTCGTTGTTTTACTATTTTCTGGATAAATACACCATTTCAGGCGGATAAACTTTAACGGTAGGTTTCAGTACTAGCATCATCTTCATACCCTGAAAGTTATACGTAAATCTGTGAACATTTTTGTTTTGGTCTCTTACCAAAGTATGATACTACCTTTAACTACATGTTTCTACACCACTGTCTTTATACCCTGTAAGTTATAGGTAAATCTGTGGAGATTTCTGTTTCGGTATGCTACCAAAGTACATATATGATAGTACCTTCAAGCCCGCTTGCCGTTTTTCCAATGGAGCGAAGACTAGACCTTGCTCTAGACCACACTCGGATCCAGCGTATAAGTCACTGAAAAGGGAACAAAGAGAAATTAATTATAAGAGCCAGATTTGAACCAGTGACCTCCAGAAACCTTACCGTATACCGTACTTAAAATGTAATATCATACTTTGGTTTTTGTCAAAGAAATACAGATCCATGGGCAAAAATATCAGGGAAGATACAGAAACAGTCATCTGTGAAAATTTCAGTCCCATACAGTGCTCACTTTTTGAGAAAATAGTGAAAAAAGAGCCACAGTTATTACTTCAGTCTTTTCTCTTTTATTTGTGATCTTTAAAAGATAAAAAAAAAGTTTTGGTCACTGGTTTTACTCTTTTCTGGATAAATACATGTACTGCATTCCAGGCAGAAAAACGTTTACGGTATATGTTTCTACCATCACTATTTTTATACCCTGTAAGTTATTGGTAAATTTGTGAAGATTTCTGTTTCGGTATGCTACCAAAATATGATACTAAGTACCAGTGTTGTAGTACTCGTACTCGTACTCGTACTCGAGTACAACTCGAGTCCACCAAAGTACTTGGCCCGTACTCGATTAAAAGTACTCGAAAACAAAATGTACTTGGCCCGTACTCGATCCGATGTACTTGGATTTTGGGCGTACTCGACGTTAAGTACTCGGTACTCGATCCCAGTACTCGACAATTTCTGAAAAAAAAAATTGTCGATGACATTGCTCAACCTCGAACATATCGTAAGCTCGGTAGCACGATATCCATTTAATTATAACGTGTAGAAGCCTAGAGGCTTTCCTTGTCCTGGGTACAGTGTGAGTGCATGCACGTGCAAAGAGCGCAGAGATACATGTAGTGGAGTTAGTGGTTAGCGCGGCCCGAATTGGGATGTCGGGCCCAATATGCCCAATTATGGTTGGGTCAAAATGACGCACTATATGCACATGTACAGTCCATGGTACATTCTCAATCGGTACATATTAAAATTGTGATTTATGGGCAAAAATATCAAGGAAGATACAGCAAATATCCAGTCCCTTACATTTCCTACTTTTTTTTAAAGAAAACATCTGGAGTTTTGATCTCACCCTAAGATCCAAAGTGTTTTTGGCTTGTGATTTAGTCCAGAGAGGATAAAGGGCGTTTTTGTTTCTTTTAAATTTACCTGCTGGCTGTGTTGTGTAATGAAGAGATTTATTACACATGACTGTCATGAACTGCATTTGTTGGTACTGTGCATTGGTTCTGTGCATGTACTCGGCCCGGGACTCGAACTTTGGTACTCGGACTCCCCCCTGTACTCGGCCTTGAATGTACTCGGACTCGATACTTAGGACTTGGACTCGGCAGCAATGTACTCGGACTCGCAGGTGTTTTAGACCCATTTAGCATCCCACTTTTCGCGACGAAAAACCTTGCGACGTCAACGGCAGAACGCAACGTTTTTGTTCAAATCCATGCGCAAAATCCTACATACAATGTGCGCGAGCCAGCATGAGCTACTGTGGTGCAACCGGTGACGTCAAACGCATTGTCGCGTGCATGGATCGGTTCTGAGAGGAATTTTTTTTGGGGCTGGGCTTAAAATGTTTGTTTAACTTTAGGATCAAAGTCAAGCACTTACATAATTTTAATTTATATAAAATTATGCATTAAGCAATAACATGAAAGCACTTTCATCCCTTTCCCAAATTTGATTACAGGTGACCTTTAAATTAAGTTCTGCCTGTTTCGTTGCCAGTCAAAACGTTTCTGAAAAACAGAAACGTTTCTTTGATGAGTTGGACGTGATCGACTACATTCTGGAGGGGTACAACGAAGAAGACCATCGTAGACCATGCTTCTCTCCAAGTACATGTACATCATGGTGTCCATGACGTCTTGCCTGGTACTCGTCTTCCTGGTGACCATGATCCTCTCTAAGAAGGACCTATGGAGGCGGATACAGGTATCGGATGCCGCTCAACCACTGACCAAGTACGAGCCGAGACAGTTCACCAGATTCACGCAGAAAATGACGGAGATATCTCTACAATGCAAGAATGTTTGCAGCCGGTAAGACTGTTGTTACTTCGCTCATTAGGAAGTATAGGCACTGTATACTAGTGTATAGCTCGAAAGCCTGATGAAACCTTTCATGGAAAGAATTAAGATGAGAAGAAGATACAGTTTATATATAGAGGTGGGAGGAAAACCCCAGAGTAATATTCTGGGTAAAACCCACAGAATCAGGTAGGGACTGAAAACCCAATCCACTTGTGGACCGAGCCGGACTTGAACCCGGTCCGCCATAGGTGAAAGGCGAGGAAAGAACCGCTATGCCAACCTGACTCCCAATTAATTTTGAAAACCCTCCAAGATACAGAGGAGCTGTATTCACGTTTTGAATTATTCTCATTGTCAGTTAAGCCTTGTGCCCAAGGGAAACTAATAGTTGCTTTTTTATATTGGGCATAGCTAGTCCTGGTATAGGTATGGTCCCGGTATAATAGATTCCAGTACCAAGACGATTATTTAATTCTAGGAGAAAACAAATTTCGGGAGGAGTGTTCTCGTTTTCAGAAGGCCTCCTGCTCTTCAAACACATTTGCCTTGAAATTTAGAGCCTCCAAGTATCAGTGGATGCCGATGTTAGAGACGTCTTCTTCGGGGTCAAAGGTCGTGGTGTTTAAATTTCCGTGTTTCATCCAGTGCTTCTGATTGTGTGTGTCTGTTGTTTTTTTGTAAAGGCGTGCAGATGAGACTTGCCTCCCGTTGCATCTTGCCGTTTTCATCTACCGCAAGGATGTACCAATCTCACGACACACCTACGACAGAGGCTACCCCACCATCCACCTTCCCCAGACAGCCTTAACCAAGAAGCTCCCCAAGACCATGCAGGTCAACGAGTGCCTTGTGGAGGAATACTTCTCGGACATTGAGCTGATTCCCCACCAGGGATCCTGCGCCATCGTGGGTAACGGCGGCGTCTTACTTAGGAGCGGCTGTGGACCGGCCATCGACTCCCACGACTTCGTCATCCGTGCCAACTTCGCTCCCATCGTGGGTTTCGAGCGGGACGTGGGTCGTAAGACCGACCTCTCAGCCTTCAACACCGAGACCCTGATTCGCTTCAGCGGTTCCTTGCTGGACAACCCAGAGCCAGACATGATTCAGTATCGAGACATGTACCTCAACCGTCACGTTCACAGTTTAAACAACTCAGTAATATGGTACCTGAAACACCTCCGTCCGCCTCATAACCAAATGTTTCGGAACGTTACAAAAGCAATATGGAACTTTAAAGACTCACAAATTCGTGTGGCCTACAGCTGGAAGCCAATCAGCATAGAGAAGTAAGAAGCATTTTCTTGAAATAGTTCACATTTTATTATCAAGCTTTTATTCTATTGTATTTTCGATTCTGTGTAAGAGACAGTTTATGTGACGTATCGTCATGTACAGAATTATGTCCAGATTGTTGACTGAACTTAACTCTCATGGTGTGAGATTATCAGTAAGGAACATCAACGAGACCAAGAGTTCAATTTGTCAGAAATTACACATCATGGCCTTCATCCACACCCACCTTTCTTAGCCTATACCATTCAGTAATGTTTTGGTCTATCCTTCCATTTTGTCTACTCTTCAGAAGTTGGAGTCTACCGAAGAGGGGAACCTTGGGCTTTGACATCTATGCTGTCGCTAGGACCTTCTGTTCCAGGGTCACTTTGTTCGGCTTTTATCCCTTCCACGAGACCCCAGCCGGAGTCAAGATCCCCCATCACTATTACGAGGACATGCCCCAGTTCAGCTACCAGAATAAGATGCACGACTTCAACGTGGAGTACAACCAACTCAAGAGCCTGGATGCCAAAGGGGAATTGAACCTGATCTCGACGCCGTGCTGATGAGCACCAAGTTGGCCTATAAAGTGCCGGCCTGGCCCATGACGTTCACTGTCCATTGATCAGTGGCCTCAGTCGCTCTAGTGTTGCAGCGATTGCCTAGTTGCCAAAGAACAGACTTGGTTAGTGCCTGTCTGAAGGATGTACATGTAGTTTCCTATCGGACTCGGGACTATCTAGAAGGAGGCAGCTATCGTGTAAGGAGGAGTATGCTGGGAATTCTTAGACGTTTACAATGAATGTTCCTCTTAAGATGCCATGGATGGTCTCCCTAGTCGTAAACTGGTCATGCTGCGTCGTCACTCGTCAGTCAGGAAAAAGGTGGATATGCTTGTGTGTGTGTAGAGTTATAACTCGGGCTGTTAACGATTTATTTTCTTTCGCTCGAAGTGTGTAGGCCTACAGTCACGGCGTACTCAGGCCACTCACTTAAGCCCAGTCGCAAGGGGGTGGAGGGTGCGGCCTATACAGTGAACATTCAATATTCGCGTTTCCTTTTCCAAATTACAGAGCTGACTCAGTCTCAGTTATAGTTATCGGTAACTTTTTTTTCTGCGACAAAGACAGCGTATATATGGCATTTCCGTTGTCTTTCATGGCCCAGTACAGTTGCGATGATCGTAACCCATTATGGTCCATCATGGTGCCGTGGTTGAAGGGTTACGATTAAAGGTGGGTCAAGTGTTACGATCGTCGCAACATGTCACAGTAGGCTTCGTGGAATTAAGCCTTTGTCTGCATGGTTTCTTAATAATTATGGTAATCAAGGTCAATGAAGATGGAAGCGTTTTACTTTTGTTTAACATAAAATTATGTTATTCCACCAGGTTAGGGGAAAGTTTGTGACGGTGTCAGAATGTCACATTATGCACTCTCTCGCACATCCATGGGCATTATTCTTGGATTTGTTAATGCTAAGTTAAGTTTGTTAAGTTTGGAGCTCATTTTCAAATTTAATTTTTTTGAAATCAGTCTGTAAAATAAATTGAAGAATACATCATTGCTAATTACGAGTCACACATATAGTAACGGTTAATGTATGTGCAAGTATATGCAGGCGCAACATTTTGACACCGTTGCAAATCGTGTCCCGGCAACCCTGTGGAATGACGCATTATGCCATTTGATATTCAGTCAAGAGACCTTTACGAAAAACAAGGCCTGGGGCTAAGCTTGGAATATTTCAGGCCCGCTATATAAATACACGAAATAAAGGGATTGGGCCACAATCATGGCGAAGCAGAAGAAAGGCTCCAGCTTCGCTCTATAAAATTGGCCCCTGGAGTTTGGTCTCAAAATAATGTCGAATGAACTCAATCTAAACCCCATAAAGTGTGGGGAAAATTATGATCCCGTGCTAAGCTATTGCAACACCCCGCCCCATATATACAATGTACTATAAACCCCCGCCCATGCTCGTTATGTCTTTAAAGGTAGTATCATACTTTGGTAAGAGACCAAAACAGAAATGTTCACAGATTTACGTATAACTTTCAGGGTATGAAGATGATGCTGGTAGAAACCTACCGTTAAAATATTTCCGCCTGAAATGGTGTATTTATCCAGAAATTAATAAAACAACGGCCAAAAATCTTTTTGATCTTTTTAAAAGATGGGCACCGTATGGGGCTGAAATTTTCACAGATTTTTTTGACTGTATCTTCCTTGACATTTTTGCCCACGAATCTGTATTTCTTTGACAAAAACCAAAGTATGATACTACCTTTAATAAGGAAATTATCCCCATCGGTTGCCGGATAAGTTCTTCCAATATAAAATACATGTATTCTATAATTATGCACGACAGAACTTGTGAGTTCCCGGAAGACAGAAGATAAAAATGAGTGTCAACATTCCTGTCCAGCTATATATAGACGTCTATCTCCAATTTGGTTTTGAAAAACAAAGCAAGAATAGATAAATAAACCATGCTAGAATCATTCTTGCTTAAAACAATACTGAGGCAAGATTGAACAGGGGCCAGTATCATGGAACTGTTAAGCAGAAAACTTTTGCTTAGCACAAAAGGTCTTATACTCAATAAAACAAACCACCATTCAAAATTCCATTTGAAAGTCGTGGTCAGCGAACAACAGCCAAAGAACAATCACAAGTGATACAGAGTATACATGGAAATTTGGTTGTTAATCCTGTTTTTGTAAAGACAGAAAAGTCATGCTTAGCAGAATTGTGTGCTTAGCAGGGTCGTGAAATCGGCCCCAGCACTAACTTGTCTGGGTCAGCATGCGCAATGAAATTATAACACGTGTAGATTTATAATGAGTTGATACACTCGGCCGTCAGAGCTACGACAAAATAGCCCAAACCCAACTCTATATATAGTTTGGTAATTTGTTTGTTTGTTTGTTTGTTTTTGTTGTTACTTTGTTTGCTTTTTTCCACATGAACTGAATCCATAGTTTTGATATCACCCATGAGATTCAAGTGATTCGATTTTGTATACCAATAAAACATATTAGCATTATGGGGGGATTTAAAGGTAATATCATACTTTGGTTTTTGTCGAAGAAATGCAGATTAATGGGAAAAAATATCATGCAAAGAAGATACAGTAACAGTTGCATCTGTGAAATTTCCAGTTCCATAAGGTGCACATTTTTTGAGAAAAAAAAGTGCAAACGCTTTTTTTTATCTTTTGAAGATCAAAATTGTTTGTGGTCATTGATTTTACTTTTGTTCTTGATAAATACAGCTTTTAAGGCAGAAAAACGTTTCTACTACCACCGTCTTTATTTCCTGTAAGTTATATAGGCAAATCTGTGAAGATGTCTGTTTCGGTATGCTACCAAGGTATTATAGTATGCCTGCATGTACCTTTGAAGAGGTTTAATCTACCACCTTCTGTAAAATCTTAAGGAGGTACATCCGCAGTTCCTGTTTCAATATCACAAATTATACAGGGTGTCCCCCCAAAACCCGCAACATTTTGTGTCGAGAACAATTTTATTAAAATTAAACTGTTTATCGCTTCAAGATTAAGATATATGATACAACCAAGTATTGGCTATCACCATGTAGAAATTGAACAAAATTGGACTGAAATTGATGGAAAAAACTAAGACTGAATTACCCAACCTCAAAACCCGATTTTCATCTTTCTTTTCATGCACATTATGTGTGTATTGACCACTTATTCTGGAATACTGCAAATTTGTTTTTGAAGAGTATCAATTTCAGATGGTCATATTTTCGCCAATTTCAGCTCGAATTTGCTTAAATTCTACATGGTGATAGCCAAGACATTGCTATATCATAATATCCTCATCTTGAAGTGATAAAAAGTTTAATTTTTAACATAATGGTTTCCGACACAGTGTCTTTTCTGGGACACCCTATTTAAGCGAGCTAGTACCATTTTCTAAGACGGGTATAGTGGGAATAGTCCTTAATGGTGCAGTCCTAAACGACTACATTTTTAACAAGCATCTTCCGGTCGAAGCAAAGAAACTATATACATACAGCAGGATGTTGCTTGATTCCTGTAGGTCTATTATTAGGCCTTGTGAGTTCCTCTGCATAATGAATTGTGGCGGGAGGAAGACCTTTGTTATCTTGATATTTTTCTTTTGGCTTCATCAAAGTGGCAAGATGATCTTAAGTGCCATTGTTCGACCAACACCTGCGGCCTGCTATTATGCATACGTGCACATTTATACGATATTTTGGTTGTCCATTTAAAAAACGTCGATCATAAAGCCATAATACATGATTGGTAAAGGCCACAGAGCAGCACTGACACTTTGTCTGATTTAGCATTGTACATTAATGATAAACCTATGGAAATTTGAGCTCAATTTTATTGGACATCATTCTGAATCACGAGAACTTATTGAAAACCCGACTCAATTGTTCTTATAAAACATGAAGAACGGTTTTGATCTTACCCCGAGATCAAGACTGTTCTCGGTCGTTGTTTTACTAATTTCTATGTTTCTATCAGCACCATCTTTATATACCCTTACTACCCTACGTAAATCTGTTTGGGCATGCTACCAATTCTGTATTGTACCTTTAATTATATTACAAAATGTGCCCTGAACCTTTGGGCCATAATAATATGCATTTTGACTTTAGCTGAGTATTAGCGGTCAACGTAGGCCTATATCAAATTAGGGCAGATATTGTTTGAGTATGAAATGATCCAACGTTTCCACCGCTATAACGAATCGTCTGACGTGTTAGTGCCCTTGGGCCAATTTCACAGAGCTGCTTAAGCACAAAATTTGCTTAAGCATGAAAAGTCTTCCTTGATTAAACAGGATTAACCAACAAAAATGAGCATGACATTCACTAGGAGTTTGGGCTGGCATACTGATTCGGGTGCTTAAGCAAATTTTGGTGCTTAAGCAGCTCTATGAAAATGGCTCCAGCACTCGTAGAGACCCTGACGCTAATAATGGGATAAATCTGGGGCCAATTTCACGGCCCTGCTTAGCACTGTCTTAATAAAAACAATGATTAACAACCAAATTTCCAAATGTGTTGTGTATCACTAATTTGTGATTGTTCTTTGGCTGTTGTTCGCTGACAATGTAATTTTTTTATGGTGATTTGTTTTATTGAGCAAGATATAATTGCTAAGCAATCTTTTCGTGCTTAATAGCTTCGTGAAATTGGCCTCTGGCCTACGGGGTATTATTTTGATCAAGTAAAAAAAAACCCAAAGCGCTCGTGATTGACTGTTTCCTGCATCTTTACTCGCAACAGAGAGATGGGGGGGACGGACGCGAGAACGTGGTTTCGGCGCATTTCACCAGTGAAAATGTGGCACAGTAGACGGGTGAACGGCGGCAAATCACCCGTCGCTGATTGATATCGCTGGCTGCTCCCCCATCCTCCAAGCGTTCGTGACCCTGTGCCATGGTGTTCAGCACAGACTCACCATCAGGATCTAAATCCGTTTCTGATCCGGCGAAAACGAAAACCAACAAGCCAAACTAATGATAATATTAATTCTAAACGACCCATACAGAAACAACCAAAATCGTATTTATGCATTTTCCTTTTGAACTGTGGAGACAAAAAGGAAGGGAGAGATTTGGCAAGAGTGTGCGTCACCACCCTAGGGCCAATTTCCGCGCACTTTTTCCTCTTACTGAGCATTGAATTATAGGAATATTCGATGATTCATCCGTTGAGTGTATACACACAACAAGCAGCGTGTGTGTGGTGGACGTGGAATATTATGCACATGATAATGAGAGAGCTCTGATGTAGCCTAGCGCGCCGTTGCCTTGCTAAAGACGTCGGGACGACTAGAGGTAGGCATTGAATCCGATTTTTTCATCTCTTTTTAAATAATTCACTGCCTGGGTTGTTCAAATTTTTCTTAATTAGAATGAAAAATGAACTTATAACGTTTAATGTAGTGAAGCAGACATAAATTATTGTTTTATATACTCTCTTGAAAATGGGGGAAACATAAAGTTATATACGTTAGTTTTTTTTTTTTCAAAATGGCGCACATTTCAGAAAGAACTAAACTGGTACGGTTTTGTGTTTGCAAAACGTGCCGTGCAGATAATCTTTGTGGTTTAAATTCCTGGAACACCTTTTTTTATATAATTCGCCAACTTGACTCTAACGGTTCTTTTATCAATAACACCGGGGCCAATTCCATAAAGCTGCTTCGTGAGCACAAAATTTCGCTTAAGCATGAAAAGTCTTCCTTGATCAAACAGGATGACCAACCAAATTTCTTGTGATGTTTTTACTGCTTTTGACTTGTATTCGGCCATTGCTTGCTAACCATAACATTCACAAGGAGTTTTGGCTGGCATATATATACTGATTTGATTTACCAAGGTTTTAGGAACATTTTGGTGTTTAAGCAGCTCTATGAAATTGGCCCCAGATCGCTGTTAATTGGTCTTTGGGCCGCGCACTGGCGGAAGAATTTGAATTTGCAACAGGCATTGGACTGTTTGGACATCGGCACATTTATGCATGTCCCCATGAAATGCCAATTAAAATAACCATGTCCGCGTTTAAAAGTAGGCCTACAGTACAGGATTCGTCACATACCCAAACAGAACTGTTCACAGATTTTCGTATAACTTTCAGGGTCACAGTGAAGATGGTGCTTGTAGAAATGTTATACAGTCATGTATACCGTTAAAACGTTTCCGTCAAAAATGGTGTATTTATCCAGAAATTAGTAAAAGAAAGATCCAAAACAATTTTGATATCGGGGGTAAGATCAAAACCATTCTTTAAGTTTTATAAGAAAAATGTAGTAATTTTTTCGCTATTTTCTCGTGAATCAGAATGTCCGATTGAGCCCACATTTTCACAGGTGTGTTATTTTATGTACAATGGATTAGACACAGTGTGAGTGCTGTTCTGTGACATTTACCAATCATGTATTTTGCCTTTAAGTCAAGATGACTCTAATTTCTCCCATATAGACATGACTGCATTACATAATACACACATTATTATTAGGTTTACCGAAAATTACACTTGACAATTCTCATAGGGCGACCACATCACGACACACGTTTCATGCGTCTTGCCGCCATTTTGGGTTAGTAAGTGCATAATTTATTATTAGTCCTGATGATTATTTTTCAGACCCTGATAATTACCCTCAAAAATCAAAGTCCTGCCCCTTTTCAACAAATATAATAGAATAAGAACTTTATTATCCCAAATATAGGGAACTTCATTGGCCTATTTCATAAAAACACATTAAAAACATAGGCCTATACATGAAATTAAACCAGTTAAGATAATAAACACACTTTTTAGAAAAGTGTACACAAATATAAAATGGGCATGCACCACAGGACTCATAAACGGAATAATCAAAGTAAAACTAAGGTAATAACTGAGGCAATGAAACTAAGATGGCTATAAAATCATATACAGAAGAGAATCGGGGATCAATTTGCCCTACGAAGGAGCCCATCGTATCCTAAGTAGGGCTGTAATGCGTCATAAGTCCCTATATGATATAGGTTACGATGAGTTTGGTGAATTCGACCCCCGGGACCTGCGACACGACATCCCATCATTGCACTTAATCATTGTGCCACATGATTTGAAATTAACACTTAAATAATTTCACGATTTCCACCGATTTTGTCGCATTTTGTTCCATAATTATGATGTCATCTCTTTGAACAACAACGTACACCATCCACAACATGAGACAACTTGCTTAAACAAGGGCTGAAGTATTATCTCACGAAAATCCCAAACGACAAAATTTAATTTTCATCAGATTCAAATTTCCTGTTGTCACTGCATGTATTCTATCGGAAAGAATTCCACTGATGACCATCAAGGAAAAAAGGTTATATCCTCTAACTATAAGAGACATACCTTTCTGGATACAAAGCAATCTTAGCTGTATAACACTGGGGTAGAATATTGTGGAAAGTGAGTTTTACTGTATGTGCTTTTTTTTTAAACCTACAATGGGCGTTTACGAAACGGAGGCTCAGGCCCCGTCTCAGGCTAGGCTCCATTTCGTGAATCCATTTTGAAATAACGGGTATCAAAAAAGAGGCTTTTGGCTGCGGTTCTGAAGTATAGATTCTCTGTTTTGAAAATGAAAACAGAGCTTCAGCTTCAATGAATAACCACAACCCATATTTTCAGCATATGGGTGTCAGAGCTGAAGTCTGAGCCCGAGCCTAAGCCCCGTTTCGTAAACGCCCTATATGATACATTTCGAATGCAGTGGCAGCCATTTATCTCAAAACGCCCTCTGCTGGTTCCATACAGTTGTACACAAATGATAGTCGTCAGTGGAATTCTTGCCAAGACAGGCAGGGAATCAGTTACTCTCCTGAGGACGAACAGAGCACACTGTTCGGAACGTCGAGATAACACCAACGGTTCTTCGCAGAACCACACACTCTCACAGAAGAGATTTCATGGTGTCACCGCAAACCTACCGTATACCTTCCTTTCAGTACTTCCACCATGCATATAGCTTCACGGTCTTACAAGCAGGGAATGCTATTAAAATTCAGATTTTGTCCCATTACCAATTCAAATTCTGTCCTTTATACCTGTTAATCTCTTTTCATACATTTTGTAATGTAATCCAGGAATAACTAAAATATGGATTATTCTCCAACATGAATTCAAGCATTGTTATTATTCGCTTCAATCCAATCATTTTTTTCATAACTGGATAACATTTCATATTTTTAACATGTCAAGTGCATATCCTTGTAGTATATATTTTTTTATATGGAACGACTACCGTCGATTTACATACGGTGAAAACCTTGAGGCTTTCTGCTGAATTTAGGGGAATGTTTTACTTAAAGGTATAGTATCATACTTTGGTAGCATGCCGAAACAGAAATCTTCACAGATTATAACTTACAGGGTGTAAAGATGGTGATGGTAGAAATATACCGTAAAATTTTTTCCGCCTGAAATGGTGTATTTATCGAGAAAAGAGTAAAACCATGACCCAAATTATTTTTGATCTTTTAAAGATAAAAAATAAAAGAGAAAAGACTTACAAAACTACTGTGGCACTTTTTCACTGTTTCCTAAAAAATGGGCACAGTATGGGACTGAAATTTTCACAGATGACTGTGACAAAAACCAAGTATGATATTACCATAGAGCTATATTAATTTTAATATAGCTCTATGGATATTACCTTTAAATACCTGCTCAGTTTTTAGCAATACCGTACATGAACACATTTTCACCTTTATACTTTATACTTAAAGGATATAAAGATGGTGATGGTAGAAACATATCGTTCATGTTTTTCTGCCCAAAATGCTGTATTTATCAAATATAATGGTGGGTGGCCGTGTCAGTCAGATAACATATAAAATACAAAAATACAAGTAGCACTATATTGACTAACTAGAGTTTAAAAAGATCACGAGCTTTCGTAGCAACAACTAAGTTCATCAGATGTATTTATCAAGAAAAATTAAAAACCAAATGACCAAAAAACAATTTCGATCTTTAAAAGATAAAAACATAACAGTGAAAAGTTTTAGAAAACTAGCGTGGGCGTAAGTTTTCACTGATTTATCAAAAATTGGGCACCGTATGGGAGTGACAATTTCCCAGATTATTGTTAGGGGGGCCTACTGTATCTTCCTTGATATTTTTGCCCATGAATCTGCATTTCTGTGACAACAAAGACACAAAGTATTAAATTACCTTTAACAACAAAACTGCAGATGTACTCACGAGTTTGGTGATATGCTATGTGTATCGAAGCAGTCACAGAGCTCCAGCAATATTGAGCTGGTCGTCCCATCGGTGTAAACTTCCAAACGTGGTGCTGCAGTTTGACATAATACACAGCGCTGCATATTATTCTGATATGAATCGAAGCTCAAGCTGTCTGACTCAGTCCTATGACACAAAAACAAAGGCAATATTGTAACCGACCCTAAATAGACCTTCCCCACATACATGTCACCATCCCGGCAACAGCAACGAATATACCTTCGAGTAGGACGATAATTGAGGAAAATTAATCATAAGGTACAATACATGATTGGTATTATAGGTCACAGAACAGCACTCACACATTGGGCCGTATGCATAAAAAGTAGCAATTGCTTGTGCTAGCCTTTTACTTAAATCCGTATGCATAAAAATAAGCCATTGCTTGCTAGCAAAAGCTTTTGCTAGCAAGCACGCAAGGAATAGCTTGCGAGCAGCAAGCTATTATTGCTTAAAAATAAGCAATTGCTTAAAAAACATATGCATAAAACGAACCTTTTGCTTGCTCTTATATGAGCAATTGCTTACGTTTTTTGAAGCTCCGTCATACCAGCTTGAGCTCTTACTTAATCATGATGTTTGAGTTTAGTCATCATGGTCATGATCGTAAGAGAAAGTTGTACAGGAGGAGTAGAATTAATCGAGAAGAAATAGCTCCAGCGACCTATCAGAAATTATTCCGTTTGTTGGCATTTTTTGTTCATTCATCCTTTTGCCAATACTAGTCATGATCGTGCATGGTCTTCGCCTGCTGTAGAGCATATGAGTGGAATAGAGTGTTAGGCATTCTGTACTGATCATCTCCACAAATATGTTACATATTACGTAACACCACGCCCTTTTACTCCCATGATATGAATGGTGTTCGCGCCGGCGTGGCGTCCCTATAGTATTAATAGCACTGCACACTTGCGCTAAAAATAGCATCGAACCTCAGACAAACATTGCAACGTGGCCATGCAAACGTGTGGTGAGTGGGGGTACGTGCATGCATGCATGGGTGTAACGTCATTAGTGCGGAACGCTATTGTTGAAACCTCATGCAATTTCTTACATAAAGCAAGGAAAAGTTTAAGCAGAAGCAAAAGTTTTATTCATACGGATTTAAGCAATACACGGGTTTACACCATGGCGGCCATCTTGGATTTTGATCGCAACTTCAAAACGAGGCACTTCCACGCGTGCGCACTTTTCTAAGTGTAAGCCCGTCCATTGTCGAAGACAATACACGGGTTTACACTTCGGCAGTTTTGATCGCGACTTCAAAACGAGGCACTATCACGCATGCGCTTTTTTTTTTCCAATGAGTCTTAATGTGTATTTTAATCAATGTTTCTGATTCACCTTAGATTTTAATTATTCTAAATGTTTTTCTAATGAGTGTTAGCTTAATGTGTAGTATTATTAATAATTGTTTTCTGAAATATTTTAAATGACCCTTAATGAACTATTACGTTTTATGATCATGTTATTAACTTACTTTGTAAAGCGCATTGAGATTTTATTTTTAATGATGTAATGCGCTTTATAAAAATAAACTATTATTATTTTTAAGTGTAAACCCGTGTATGGGAGACTTTTGAAGAGTCGGTCTTGAGTCAACAGCGCACGCGCAATACAACGCGCGCATGCTCACAATAATGCGCAAGCATGGTTTGCGCATGCGCTGTTGACTCAAGACCGACCCTCCAAAAGTCTCCCATTGCTTGAACTTTATCTTTTGCCTGACAAGAAATTGCTTGTGCTTGAAGCAATTGCTACTTTTTAAGCATACGGCCCATTGTCTAATCCAGCCTTATACTTGAAATAACATAGGCCTACCTGTGAAAATCAATCGGATTCTGAGTCACGAGAAAATAGCGAAAACCGGACTCAATTTCTCTTACAAAGCATAAAGAATGGTTTGGATGTTACCCCGAGATCAAAACTGTTTTCGGTCTTTGTTTTGCTAATTTCTTGACAAAAACACCATTTTAGGGGGAAATATTTTAACGGTATGTTTCTACCAGCACCATCTTCATACCCTGAAAGTTGTACGTAAATCTGTGAACATTCCTGTTATGTTACCAATCCTGTACTGCACATTTAAAGAAGAAGAAAGGACGGATGATTAATTTGATAGGAATTTGAAAGAGCAAAATGAACCATTCCATTTCAGAGATGGGTATCGCTATAACATACGCGGCATACCAACAGTGTATTAGTCTGGAAATTCAAACTGGGGTGTTTATGACCAATGGAAGAAGCCTGTGTGCCAGATACTATTCACAAAATAAGGCTCATTCCATGGGTGTCGATCCCGGGGGGGTGGGGGATATATCCCCCCCCCCTCAAATATTTGAGGTTGGGGATGGCGTGTATTATCATCCTCCCAATATTCGAGGTTGAATATCATTTCATACCGACAAAATACCTGAAGAACCAACAAAATAATGAAAAAAATAGCATGCTTCGTTTTTAAATGATCTAAAATGCGACTTTTCGACTTTTAAAAAAAAATGTTCCTGGGTGTGGGAGGGGTGACATCCCACCCACACCCTCCTCCCGCTCAGTCGCTTCGCTCCCCGCCTAGCGCAGGACACCAAATCACCGATCATCCCCCCAATCATAAAAAGAAATCGACACCTATGGCTCATGGGTCGTGCAACCACAAGCAACTTGACCGACTGATACGACTCTGAGCCATTCAGTAAAATCTTGACTGAATCCCTTTTTCGAGATTCAAATGAAGACGAAATTAAGGGTATTTATGAGAATGAGGCTTGAGGCTAAAGGCTTATTGGAACTTCTTCTGCTACCGCAATTTGGTGTCCTTAAATGAAATGAAGGGCTCGAGATACAGTCATGGCGAAGTAGGAGCCTTTCTTCGGCTTATGGCTCGATCCCTTTGGCGAAAAAGACTACACGAAGCACCATTTGGAGGGAGTTCGGCAAAGGCACTGTAATGTGATATGGGGCTAGTCAAAACGTTGGACCTAACGATAAGTGCGACGAAATAAGAAGTGCCAAAGTACGAACGAGTATTATACCGCAAACTGATCCACATACCAATGGGAGACTTAGGAGAACCGGTCTTCAAGTCAACAGCGCACGCGCACGCACGCGCAAAACAACGCGCGCATGCTCACATGGTTTGTGCGTGCGCTGTTGACTCAAGACCGATTCTCCAAAGTCTCCCATTTATGTCACCATGCAAAGCCTCAAATCTTTCTTAATCGATATATTAAGCTTAACGTTGGTTTTCTTTTTTCCCTGTATTTTTCACCAAACCTCATCACACCTCCTAAAGGTAGCCTCGTGTAGGCCTACCTACCTCTCTGAGGTCGTCATCAGATGAGGCGCATACGTATCCTCCCGGCCTGTGCCATTGGCACGGTGGTTTCAGTGATGCTGATGACCGTACCCATCATAAAGCATCTATCGGACATGGATGGCCGCCGGGTGCATTTCCGTTCGCAGAGCGTACCGGCCAGAATCTGGGAGTTCGGCGGCGTCCTGTACGGCCGGAGACGGGCGGAGGCTGCCTCCAAATGGACGGGGGTGACGCTGGAGTGTGAGTCGGTCTGTGACAGGTAAGTGTACGGTTTTTCATTTAAGGGTACTATTATCATACCTTGGTAGCATACCGGTACCGAAAACAAATTATTGCTCAGGATGCAAGGGCAATTAGGCCCTTTTCAAACCCCAGGCTCCGGCCCAGGCCCCGGCTCTCAGTTTTGTGAGTCTATTTTAAAATGACAGGTATCAAAATATAGCTTTTGAGTGCGGTTCGGAAGAAGATAATCTGGAATGAAACAGAAAACAGAGCTTCAACTTCAATGAAACACCACAACCTATAGTTTCAGCACTGGATGACAGAGCCGGAGCCACAGTCTGAGCCGAAGCCGAAGTTTGGAAAAGGGCTTCCTCTAATTAAGCCCTGAGCCTCAATGTGCCATTCCATCTAGTTCATACGGCTTATCAACCTCAAAATCTTCTATTTGTCTTCCCTGTCCCCCCTATAGTAGGCGACCAGGAAGTGTATGCGTTCCTCTTGACTTAGCCATCCTTGTATACCGAGACGACATACCCACGACGGAGCACACGTACGAGCGCTCTGACCCCATGGTCCAAATCCCGAAGACCAACAGGACTAAATTCCTGCCGAGAAACATTAAAACTCACAAGTGCTACGCCAAGGAACACTTTCCGGACACGAGGCTGATACCGCGGCAGCGAACGTGCGCCGTCGTGGGCAACGGCGGCGTTCTGTCCGGCAGCAACTGCGGTCGCGAGATCGACTCCCACGACTTCGTCATCCGTGCCAACCTACCGCCTCTACGAGGCTACTGGACGGACGTCGGTCGGACGGCCAACTTGTCTGCCTTCAATGCTAAGACGCTCCAGAACTTCTACTATGGGATCACCGAGAAGGCCGACGACAAAGCCCGGCTGCTCCATCGATATATGCAATACTTCCGCGGTCTGGACGAGACGATATTTTGGTACCTCAAGACTCTTAAGGAGCCGTATGATGAGATGTTCAGGGAGGTGACGCGTTACCTTCGGCTGAAGGCCAACACTACGAAGATCCACTATGCCTACAGTTGGAAACCTATTCACATTGAAGAGTAAGTCCTATGACAGTTTGAAATGTTGAGTTAACTTGAACAAAAAAAAACACACCAAGGATTGCAGGGGTATCAACTATCAAGGGTAATTCAACTGATTCGTGAAGTGCAAGTCAGAAGTCTTTCGACCCGTAACCTGTTGTTAACTGCCTTTTAGGAAATTCATAGTTAACTGGGTAAGTCTATATAGCATGCAGGTGAAACCTAAAACCAGTAGTGGTAGTACTTCACGTCTAAGTAATAAGAAAATATTAGTGATGTACGTCATAAATTGCCACAAAGTGCTCATCAGCCTTAACAATAAACTCAAATACAAAATGCTCAGAATGAGTACAGCCTGACGTCTGTAGGATCTTTCCGAAGGACTCTCCTCAAAGACTGAGAATTATTCAAGAAAGATCCTCCTACGATAAAACGTCAGGCTCTCCTCAAACTGTGAGCTGGAAAATCACTGCACAAGCTATCGTGCAACAATTACTTTATCATTAAGCTATTTGGAGGACATTACCAAGGCTCAACGAACTGTTTAAATGTTCTCCTTCCTTTTTCTCTCAGCACATGGGCCCTTGAAGGAACGGGGACGCTCGGCTTCGACATGTTCGCTGTGGCAAGGACCTTCTGCGACAACATCACCCTGTACGGGTTCTTCCCCTTCCAAGAGGACCGACAGGGCAGGAAGATACTGCACCACTACTACGAGGACAAGGAGTTTGTCTACAAGAGCAAGATGCACAACTTCTTGCTCGAGCACCAGAAGCTGAGAGAGCTGCACGCCAAAGGTGAATTGCGCCTGGTTACCTCGCGTTGCACCGCGGGCAGAAGTGTCTAAGAAACCAGTGAACTGATCTACCACCAACTACCACCAACACGGGAAAGAGTCGCCAGTGCTTACAGTGCAGTGGAGACCAACCCTGAAATCACCGCCATTTTCTTGGGCAGTTGGAGATGGGGATGTCCGTTCCTTTTGCCCGGTTCGATTTTGTGCAGATCACGGCGCATCCATCTTGTCACCTTCCTTGTTGGAAAAGAAAGACCGTGTCCGAAACGGGCTTCCAGAGCTACGGCTAGGTCTAATGTCTAGGCGTCTGCGCGTATTACCAATGAAGCGTCTGCGCGTATTACCAATGAAGCGAAGACCTAGACCTAGCTCTAGACAACGGATTCGGATGCAGCCATATAACACCAGTGCAACAAGAAAACGGGTACCGGACTACATTGAATCCAAGCTTCGGTCTGATTGCACTCCTCCGAATATATAGGAGGATGCAACGGGGATATCGGTCTATCATATTCCATACTTGTGGATTCATCACCTGCAGAGATACAGGTGCTATCACGATAATGGGAGACAGGTACGGCAGATGCATGATTATTCTCCAGTATTTGATGACCACGTAATTGCCATCCCATCCAAAAACGTAGAGACAAGGGAAGCCAGGGTAACACCCACCAACCCTCCCAGCAACGCAAGTGTTGAACTTCTCAAGTTCAAACACATAGGCCTACATTTTCCTGGTCTACATAAACCTCGATCTAATATTGATCTTTCAACACCGTTTATCATTCTTCCAAAGAATAGACCCGTGGTATATTTGGGTAGGCCTAATCGTATTACAATTATCAGTAACATGTTGCCCAGGTAGGGCAAAACACCTGTGGGCAACATGACTTTGGGCCCTGTGTTTATGCTAGCAATTGTTGCCAACATGTTCGGGAAATGATCGGGAATTGGATTTTCCATAATTAAGTAGCAATACCTCGCAGTATAGCGTTCTGTTTGGTTTTGTACTTACTGTTTGCGAGTGACATCACACAGAGGGGCACATGCTCTCGTTGTCTTTAGACCACTCCTCGGTATAGCTGCCATTTTGTCCAAATCACATGATCACACCAGGTCAGGTGACCTAGAGTCTACTCCTGATTGGTTCATGTCAGCAACATATATGCGAATTGAATGCATTTCCATTCTTTCATCAATATCTGAGCAACAGTTGGGCGACATGTTACCCAACTCGCTTTGTGTATACTGACATCATTTCCAGCAACAAGGTACCTAGTCCGAACATGTTACCGAGAATATTACCGAAAATGTTGACGGTGTACACTCTGCTTAGGCCTAATAATGCAAACTTGTATCTCTATCTTCACTATACATCTGCACTCACCAATAAAACTGTGACCGTACTTCTTTCTATAAACACTATATGTCATCACTAACACGCTGTATTTCTGAGTATGTTAAACATTTAAACATACCCCAATGATTGAGGCATGCACAGCATAATTATTTAGCAATGAAAAAGTGGCGTCTATGAATTTGACACGTGGGCTTACGTTGTGATATTGTCAACAAAATGACAAAACACTGTTGTTGTCACATGTAGCACTGACACTGTCACCAAAACGAGGACACCACGACACCATTAACACCACTTGCCACGCAAGTGCACAATAAAACTTTCTGTTATCTGTCTTCTTAACGGTGCTATCATACTTTGGTAGAATACCGAAACAGAAATCTTCTTAGTTTAACCTATAACTTACAGGGTATAAAGATGGTGATGGTGAAAACATACCGTTCAAATATTTCTGCCTGAAATGCTGTATTTATCAAGAAAAGTTTCAAAACAATTTTGATCTTAGGAAGATCAAAACTTCTGTGAAAAGGTTTTTAGAAAATACTGTGAGCGTTTTTCACCGTTTTTCTTCCAACGGTGGGCACCGTATGGGTCAGGAAATTTCAAAGATGATGGTACTGTATCTTTCTTGATATTTGTGCCCATGAATCTGCATTTCTTTGACAAAAAAACAAAGAATGAAATTTACCTTTCAAAGAAAAGATGCTGGTGAAACTTTCAATGCATAGTAAAAAACAAAAATCAAAAAAAAAAATTCGCAAGATTACCATTCACTTGCAATACAAATCCTATGGAATTTTAGCTGGTAACCCATGGCAAAACGTCTGCTTTTCCCAGCCCCCCTTTCTTTTGTTTCCTTTTTCATTTCCAAAGAACAGCATAAGCAATGTATACCTCTTGTGGTGTTTATTTTATGCCAAATAGAATTCCATGTAAATAATGAGACATAATTTTGCGCATTAAAGGTAAGTAGGCCTACAAGATTGGTAGCATGTTCACAGATTTAAGTATAACTTTCAGGATATGAAGATCATCGGTGCTCGTAAAAACATAGGGGCCTACCGTTTAAATGTTTCCGCCTGACATGGTGTATTATTCAGACATTCGTAAAACAACGACCGAAAACAGTTTTGATCTTGGGGTGAGATCAAAAATATCATGAGCGTTTGTCACAGTTTTCTAGAGTGATAATGATATGAGCTGAAAACTTCACAGGTTTGTATTTATTTCGTGACCAATCAAATCATAAACAGTCTGCAGCTGCTCTGTCACCTTTACCAATCCTGTACGACTTTAAGCCTATAGTGTGCGGTGGATTAAATTTGAAAAGCCAGCTTTGAAATGACGGCTGAAATATTTGAAAAGCTTTCTCAGAAAGGTATAGTATCATACTTTGGTAAGAAACCAAAACAGAAATGTTCACAGATTTACGTTACGGTATGAAGATGGTGGTGGTAGAAACATACCGTTACAATTTTTCCGCCTGAAATGATGTACTTATCCAGAAATATTAGCAAAACAATGACCGAAAATCTGTTTGATCTTTTAAAAGATCAAACATAAAAGAGAAAAGACTTAAGAAATACTCTGGCCGTTTTTCACTGTTTTCTCAAAAAGTGGGCACCGTATGGGACTGAAATTTTCACAGATGACTGTTACTGTATCTGTCTTGATATTTTTGCCCATGAATCTGTATTTCTTTGACAAAAAACAAAGTATGATATTACCTTTAACAAGAGTGTTTCACAGTAGGGCATCACACCATGAGTTTGCAACACGTTGGCCAATTAATGTCGACAAACTGCGCATGGCATCTTTCCACAGAACATGCGCATTTTGTCGATTGGCCAACACGTTGCAAACTCATGGTGGCGCACTATTGTGAATCGTCCAAATTGTTTATAATTATGGATTATAATTTAGGCAAAGTGTCTATTTTTGAGTGGCGATCTTCGGAAATGCATTTACTTTGATCTTTTGCAATTAAAGGGTGTGATGGTTTTAACTCTGGCTATCTCAATTTATGTGTAAATTGTCAAAATGTCTTCTTCTGTTTTTTACAAAGTATGTTTAATTTGAAATGTTTGCACTAATCTGCATATTTTCCACATGACAAGTGCTTTCTTACAAAGACGAGTTTGATATGACGAAGATTCAATATACATGTATAATAAAACAAAGAAATAAAGAAATCTGGCTATGTGTCGTTATTTTTTCTAAAAGTGTTTTTTTTTGTACCCAACGGTCTCAGGTTATAGCGCCCTCAAGAAACTGTCATTAAAGGTATTGTACAGGATTGGTATAACATACCCAAAGGTTGCACCCAAGTAAATAAACTCCCATATACAACAGTGGTAAATCCTCCAACTTCAAAAATCATTAAAAAATATACAGAACTCTCACAGCTGTTCACGTTGCACAGAAAAATGATGATGAATATGTCACCTTTCATTTTCTTTTCATTTTATGGTAGGGTGACCATTGAACTTTTGAGATATACTCATTCTCAGCTGACCGCCCCTAAAACAAGGTATGGATCACTCCAGTCAAAGAAGCCATTTAAAAAAAAACATCCCTCTGCAAAGCGGCTGAAATAGACCCACTTTCTCACCCAATTGCATCCAAAATGGTCACAAATGGAAGCCCAGAGTCCAGGCAGGAGGTCCAGTGCCATATTTTTTCAATCCTTCATTTTCATAGCTCCCACAACTCTCTTATTTAAAATATATTGAGTGCTTAACTTTTATTCATGAGCTCGGCGGACGGATTTTGGCACTATTTACTTTTTATCTTTACAGGTATAATGATTAAAAAAAAAACCACAGAACAGCATTCACACTTTGTCTGATCCAACATGTACACGAAATAATAAAATGTTCACAGGTTTACATATGACTTTCAGGGTATGAAGATGGTGCTGGTTAATATTTCCGCCCGAAGTGTGGTGTATTTATCCATAAAGTCAAACAAAGACCAAAACCATTCTTTGTTTTTAAAGTAAAATTGAGTCTGGTTAAGCTCAAATTTTCACAAGTTTTTCACAGGTTATTTCACGGACATGTTTTATCAGACAATTAAGTGACTGCTGTTCTGTGACCTTGACCAATCAGGTATTATACCTTTAAAGCAGTTTCCAAATTATTTGGCTTTGCTGGGATTTAAACATGTGTCTACGGCTAGGGCTGCAACCACTTCCTATAGACTCACATGTGACTTCAAGCCGTAGCCATTATTGTTTAAGCCTTATAGTTGATTCGCTTAAAGGTAGTATCATACTTTGGTTTAGAAACCAAAACAGAAATGTTTTAAGTATAACTTTCAAGGAATAAATATGGTCCTGGTAGAAACCTACTGTTAATTTTTTTTCGCCTGAAATGGTGTATACTGTGGTCGGTTTTCACTGTTTTCTCAAAAAGTGGACACCGTATGGGACTCAAATTGATATTTTTGCCCTTGAATCTGTATTTCCTTGACAAAAACCAAAGTATGATATTACCTTTAAGTTACATTTAGCTCAGTCACTTCAGTCGCATGTTTCTCTGGTTTTGTTTGTTTATTATCATTATCGTCTGCTTTTGCTGCAGAAACCTCTGAGCAAAAAAAAAAGATGATAAATTCTTAAAGCTGATTTAAGTAAGTTTATACATTTCATGATATCAATGTGGACATAACAGCCTGGAAATTACACAAAGTCTACATTTTGTCTACTGTACAGTGAATTACAAAAGGTGAATTAAAAAAAATATTAGAAAACCTGAAAAAAAAAAAGAACTTCATCGTTTTGTTGGCTACAAAATTATGTTAAAAAATTGCTAGTCTGGTTCCCTGCCCAAAGACAGGCAATAGTTGAAGACTCTTGGTCTGGGAACCAGACTAAAAGATTGCATGACTCAATGAAAATTACGGAGCTCCACGAGTGCCATTTCACTTATCCAGAAAACCACATAACTTATCTTGCTATTAAAGTCGACTTATTAAGCACCAAAAGTAAACTTATTGAGATAATCCACTCTGTGGCAGATAATTTAGTGAATACTAAGAAGTCCATATTTCCTGATAATTTATCTCGCCAAGACGACTTACTGAAAGAAGGAAGTTGACCTGTTCTGATAGTTAACCTTGTAAGGACGACTTCCTAAAACTGAGGTGGAAATGCACTTTGTTTACTTGGCCAGACAATTTATCAGGATAAAGCGACTTCTAGTTTTCGCTAAAAGTCATCTTTTTGCAAATTAGGCTTGCCCTTCACTGACGTGGATGAGCACTGCATACTCAGTGCTTGTGAGAGCACACGAAAAAATTCACATGCTGGCTCAGGTGGGATTCGAACCCACGACCTCCTGATTACCAGTGCAGATCATCTTGAAGTCAAGAGTCATCTTGTTGAGATAATTACTAAGACAAGACGACTTTTACCCCTTCAAATGTCGACTTGGCAAGATAAATTATGCAGTTATCTGGATAAGTGGAATGGCACTCATGGAGCTCCGTAGAAAATGTTGCTCAAGCCACCTTCACTAATTCATTTTAAATCGAATCTTGTTGGTTCGTTGACTCCACATCCAATGTACCCCGCACCGTGTAGTCACACCATGTCTAAGTGGGAACATTACACGGTGCTGTAGCTATACAGTGTGCATTACAGGGGTCAGGGGCCAATTTCATAAAGCTGCTTAAGCACAAAAATTGCTTAAGCATGAAATGTCTTCCTTGATCAAACAGGATAACCGTACCAACCAAATTTTCATGTGATGTCCGGTCTACATGTACTGCTTTTGACTTGTATTCGGCCATTGTTTGCTGAGCATAATTATTCACAAGGAGTTTTGGCTGGCATACTGACTTTACTAACCAAGGTTTTTGGTGCTTAAGCATATTTTGCTGCTTTTAAAAGCAGTTAATATATGAAATTGGCCCATGGACACAGACACAAATCTTTTTTTAGTTCCATCTTTTAGCATCAAGAGAAATCCAAACTTTACATATTACAAAAAAAATGACGCAAATTTAAAATTTCTCCATTTATAAACATGCTTTCACATCAAGTAACAAAAAAAAAAAAAAATACGGGCATTTCACAATAGTGCGCCTCCAAGAGTTAACAATGCGTTGGCCAATGACAATGCACAGAATCTGTCGACCCAATAAGCATGATTCCACGCCGCGCATTGTGATTGGCCAACGATTTTCAAAATCTTCGAGGCACACTATTGCGAATCACCCGTATTTAATCAAATTTGAAATATGTTTTTTTCTTTTAATTCACCCTTTAATTTGTTTTCTTTTAAAGCTTGACCACGGACATTTACACCACGTTCACATTATGTTTTATCCCTGCAGAAAAAGGACCGTCATGTCACACACATAATAATAATAATCAATTGAAATTCAAAGTAGTAGAATTGCATCCGTATCGAACCCTTTAAACGAGAAAGATAAGACATAGGCAATCGTTGTGATAATGCACAAAAAAAATTTATATATATAAAAAAAAAATTGACCCTCCCTAATTCACAATGATGACACGCCCCCTTCTAAGGGCTAGAATAACTAGTGTATCATTGTTGCCCTTTGTGTAATGAATATATCGGTTTTTATAGGTTTGGTTATGAATTTTTTTCTTCTTTTGGCTGACCAGACATTCACTAAAATACTGGTTATAGTTCTTATAAGTCTGTTGCGAATCATAAACTCCTCAAAAAAAAAAAGTTCTGCAACTCAAGTTTGAGGGATGATATCTTTTTTTGTTACTGATCTATGAACGATGAAACTGGTATCATTGGAAAGCATGATTATTCCTCTTTACAAAGATGTGTCATTTTTTTATGCTAATGTAATCATGGAATGTACAGTCCTGACAAATATGCAGCAATGTCAAAAATGAAAAGTTGCAAAATTCGTTGTTTTCAGTAGTGAATTCCCAATCCTTTCGAGGATGGACTGAGTTTTATGAATGATGTTGATGCGCTGATGCGTAAAAGCACGGTCCAAACATGGTGTATTCTCATTTGCATTTTGCAACATTTCACTTCTGGCTTTGCCGTTATTATATTCAGGAGAAATGCACATCCCATGATAACATAATTACAACAGATGGCACATCATTGTAAAGAGGAATACTGAAGCTTTCCAATGATACCAGTTTCACCGTTCATAGATCAGTAACAAAAAAGATATCATCCCTCAAACTTGAGTTGCAGAACTTTTTTTAAGGGGCTTATTTCTAAAAAATTGCCTTGAACACCAACTTGACTTCACATTTGGAATAGAGAGATAGACTGATTGTGGACCAATGTCATCGCGTGACTTATAGTGGGTATTTTGTCATCTCATTTGGTGCAGAACAGCAGTGGAAACGAGCAAAGAAGACTATTATATCATCCACAATCTTCTTTGCACATTTCCACCGATGCTCAGCGCCAAATGAGATGACAAAATACGTACTAGATACTATATGTCACGTGATGACATGTAAACATTGGTCGCGCAATTGGTCTAATACCACTAGACTTAATACTCATATGTTACAAAAAAAGCTAACAATAGGTAAGAACATTTTGTTTGCTTGAAATTCCACGTACAGTCTTTGTTATGGCAAAACTTAATAATTATTCTAATGAATATTCATGCATAATTAGTTCTTTTTTTATCATATTTTTGGACTTTTTTGCATTTTTTCTTGAAATTGCACATTGTGAATGTCACATATTTCTGTCCATGAAAAAAGGAATTAAGAAAAAAAAGGTTACACACTAGGTTATGCTAGGTACAAAGTACAGGGCTCTTTTTATCATCCAGCTCCCAAATTTACTCTTATAAATAAGACAAAAGGTCTGATTATTTATTATTACTCTTCCAATTTTTTTTTGGTTTTAAAATTTGCATACAAAAAAGGAATCTTTTGGTTTTTCGACAAAATGCTGCACATTTTTTTCAATGAAAAACAAAAAAATTTTACGAGATATTTTCAATCCGGTGAGTAATGGATCAGAGGTATCGTAACGGCTTGTGGAACAGAAATGAGAATCAATAAACTGGTTGTCATGGAAACAACCTACTATTTGGTTCAAATCCTACGAGTCTAGTCGTACTTTGTCAAGAAGTCACACGTCATTGGCTGTCACATTTCAAAAAGACAGTGAAAATGATGGTTAGAATTTCGCTGTGACAATTGAATTGACAAACAAAATGGCCGACTATAAAGTATGGCACCTATGAGTAATCAATGTGGTTTCCCTTTGCAATGAGGACAGGAACCATACTAAACTTGATACCCTATTAACAAGGAGATTAACTTTTAAGTACAATTATGGCCCTCCGCTGCCTATTGGTTGCATACATAATATGAATGATATCTTTCATTTGTGTATGGTTATTAATTAGTGTTTTTGTTTGATTGTATGAGCACCTTAAAAATCTGCAGCTTTTTTTTTTCTTTAAAAGCACCTGCACACAAATGATTTTCTCTCATCACCAAAAATTCAATTATGGGTTCTGAACTAAGCATTTTTTCATGTTACATTTCACGAAGCCCAAGTTCCCTCCCAGAAAAATATCACAATCTCACACGGCTACAATGCCTACTTCTCAGTTTCCTATAACTGAAAATTAAAAAAAAATTGGTTTCTTTATTTAAATGTTCAGTACAGGATTGGTAACATACCCAAATAGAAATGTTCACAGATTTACGTATAACTTTCAGGGTATGAAGATGGTGCTGGTATAAACATACCGTTAAAATATTTCCGCCTGATATGGCATCATAAAACTTACAAGGCTTCGCAGGGTTGAGACGCATCCGTAGTCTATTGGACTCATCGCATCTATGCGACGCGATGCGACGTGTCGTAAATTGAGTTACGAGTCGTCAAGAGCTTTATGAAATCGGCCCATAGTGTATTTATCCAGAAATTAGTCAAACAAAGACAGAAAACAGTTATGATCTTGGGGTAAGATCAAAACCATTCTTCATGTTTCATAAGAAAATTTGAGTCGGGCATTTGGTATTGTCTCGTGAGTCAGATGTTTACGGTATTATTTCAAGTACATGTTTGATCAGACAAAGTGCGAGTACATTTCTGTGACCTTTACCAATCACGTATTATACCTTTAAACAGACAAACAATGGGAATCATTTGCACTCTATGTTTTAGTGGGTTAATCTCATTGGCAAGTTGAGCAAGATTCTTTGTTTTTAGGAGGAAGTCAATAGCAGAATCCCATTTGGGAGTCTGGGAATCTGACCTTACCCATTCCCCAGTTTCCTTCGTCGGGCCGGAAAAAAAAAATACGGAAAAAGAATTTCAGTTGCACAGGCTCGATGGTACTTTGGAACAAGCTAGATGCTGATACGGACTATGATTATCATTCATACTCCAAGATACGTTTATGGTAGAATAGCAAATACCTAGAAAGAAGAAAAGGAGAAAAAAAGAAAACAAAACTAGATATGAATGATTTACAAAGTGGTAATATCATACTAAATTTAAATAGAATAGTCGTAGCATCTTTATGGAAATTTGCCCAAAAGAATGAGAAATGTCACTTGCTGTTTGATTTATCTCGCATTATGGAGTTTATGCTGCACACATGTATACATACAGATAAACAAACAAACATTCATTCCATGGACAAACAGACCACCCCACAAACAAACACTGGACAGACACACGTACAAAAACGATCTAAGACGATGTGACTCGCCCTGTGGTGTTTTGCATCCTGAATTTCATGAACCAGACAGATAAACAAACAAAACACTCACTAGATGGACAAACAGACCAACACACAAACAAACAGTGGACAGATACACAAACAAACGATCTTGGCCTTCATTACTCAGCCTTCACTGTTAAGTACATCTTGCATCCTGAGCCTCATCAACAAGACAGATAAACAAACAAAACACTGACTAAACAGACAAAAAGACCTAAAACATACAAACAAACAAACAGTGGACAGACACACGGACACATACAAACAATGTGGGACGATGTGACTCACCCTTTGCTAATTTAATTAGTACAACTTGCATGTTTGAACTTAAAGAACCAGACAGATAAACAAACAAACACTCACTAGATGGACAAACAGATCAACACACAAACAGTGGATAGACACACAAACAAACAATCTTGGCCTACATGACTCGCCCTATGCTGATTAGTAGGCCATGCATATTGAATTTCATAAACAAGACAGATAAACAAACAAAACACTCACTAGATGGACAAACAGACCTAAAGTAAATACACAAACAGTGGACAGACATAAAGAGACAAACAATCTGGGTCTACATGAATCACCCTTCACTATTAACAATGTCTTGCATGAAACATACAGATAAACAAACAAAACACTCACTAGATGGACAAACAGACATAAAAACAAACAAACACAGTAGACAGACATATCAACAAACAATCTGGGCCAACATGACTCACCCTTCGCTGTTTAGTACGTCTTGCATGCTGGACTTAGTGATCAGTGCGTCGTCACACTTGAACCACTGGTCTTTGTGTTGTCTGACAAAGCAGGTATAATGACCCGTCTCTATGGTACCGTGGTGATTAACTACTGCAAATAGGGAGTATCTAGGGAGAGACGAGACAATGAGGTGTCAGAAGTGGGATCGTTAATAATATTCTAAGCCACAAACCTGAGGCAAAAGTCCAATAATAGTAATCACATGTCTCCTTAATAATAAATCCCTAGTCCAACGAGGATGGAAAATCCATCATTGAGGCTTATTTCCAAAGGTATTATGTAAGTAAAGACAGGGAAGAAAGAAAATGCTGTACTGTCGTCTCTGTATGTTAAAAAAACACCGCTAAAAAGTAAGGCCTACCAACGAGAGTTCATAAATAAACCTGGTTAACCATGCCTCTCATTTGCATATCATTTGCATATTATGAATTACGATCAGTGACGTCATGACAGGTACTTGTTCAGCTAGCTGGCCGCAGCACACAATGCTTAGTGTACATGTGCTATACTGCTGTACATGTGAGCCTACATAATACCTTTTCTCAGTGTTGTAGTTTATTACTTTTTTCCGAGTACCAAGTACTGCCGCGTACTTTGACTGTCCAGTACCAAGACAGGTCGAGTACTTTGCCAGTCTAGTAAATTTAAACAGGGAAAGTAAGGAAAAAACTCCTGAAATTAATTTTTTTTTCTGACAAATCACAACTTTTGATTTTGGAACTCACTTATTCTCGGAGGTAGCTAATAAGGTACTGGAATTTCGGACTCCGTTGGCACGGCGATGAGATGAGACGTACGGCGTCATGTCCAGCTCGTGGGGAAATGCTATGAAAGTCGAGATCTTCTTCCGGAATCTGTTAGAGTGTTCAAATCTCTGTGAAAAAAAGAAGAGAAAAACCAGGAAAGTATTAAAGGTAATATCATACTTTGTTTTTTGTCACAGAAATGCAGATTCATGGCCAAAGATATCAAGAAAAATACAGTAACAGTCACTTGTGAAAAATTCCAGTCCCACAAAGTGCCCACAGCATTTTGAAGGGTCTCTGCAATAGGAATATTATGGCTTGAACATGTGCCAAAAATAAATTGTTATATGGGCCTTTGATTTACCAACTTTCTCGCACTGTTTCAGGGTTAACAACAGGTTTTTTGGGTTGTATGCTAATTAGAATTTCCATATTCATGAGCAAAACTGAGATGTCATCTGGGTAACTGAGAGCAGTAATCCAATGGACCTTTCCCATGAATTATGCTAATGAGATACGCGCACGCGCAAATGCATCACTGGTTGGCAAGCTACATGCCCTCTGCGTTGTATTTGGTACGTACATGCCTATTAATGGAGCTGCAACTTCCTTGTCAACCAGTAGTGCATTTGTGCGTGGGCATATCTAATTAGCATATTTCATGAGAAAGGCCCATTGCTTTGTGCACAAAAAGTTGGGGTTGTTTTATAGGTTTTCTGACAGACTTTTCCGGCTCTCCTCCTCAATGGGTTTTTTGTGCTGAATATGTTCCTTTCACTCAACTGGTGGTATAATTTTTTGGACCAACCATTTCTGTGGGTCAAGTTTGCCTCTTCATTTTTTTATGTTTTTTCATTATATTTTTGCTGTTGGTTCCCCACATGAGTATGCATGAAAATCTCTCATTTTGCAAAGCCACTAAAACCAAATCCAAATGGTGGTTTGAAACCAAAATAAGACTTGCCATTCATTATCTGTCAGTATATTCTCTGTCTGAAGGCAATAAAATAACCTGACTGAAAAAAGCACTGCAGGGACCCTTTAACAATCTTTTCACAGTTATTTTTATCTTTAAAAGATAAAATTTTTTTTTTTTTGGCTCAAACTCAAACTCGTAATCACACTCAGCCCATACTCGGCACTATGTGTCCCCGGAAAAAAACAAATTTAGGTACTTGACTACAACACTAGCATAGACGCCCAGGGGTTTCCTCACCTTCAGATGGAAGCATGCTACGAGCGGAAGCTTTTTCATCGTGAGTTGTTTGGTGGACTCTTGGTAACTTTGGCAACTGCTGCACTTGATCTTGGAGTTGGTGCCTAGATGCTCCGGTCTTGTGAACCTGTAGAGGGGATTTTAAATTTTGATGACTGTTACCAACTGGTCAACCACTGATGTTATTTTCAAAGCCAGTCTTGTTGAACATGACAGCATTTCAGAGAGAAACATTTCACAGACACATTGGTTCTGGTATGAACTTTACGAATTGTAAGCTTTTAGAATAAGGGATAGAAACTTTCATAATGGTCGGGCCCAGCCATCGAATAGCCTGGCCAGGGGCCAATTTCATAAAACTGTTAAGCACAAAAATTTGCTAAGCATGACATTTCTGTCTTAATAAAAACAGGGTTATAACAACCAAATTTCCATGTGTTGTGTATCACTTGTTCTTTGGCTGTTGTTCGCTGACCATGAATATCAAATGGAATTTTCAATGGTGGTTTGTTTTATTGGCTAGACATTTTTGTGCTATGCAAATTTTTGTGCTTAATAGTTTTATGAAATTGGCCCCAGGCCTATAAAGCCTAAAGTCTTTCTCTTGTAAGCCTTGAACTTCACAGCGATAGAGCTGCTTGAAATCAATAAAGTCTGGCTTCTGGATACTGACAACGATCAATGTAGGCTCAATATGTCCTGTTAGTGGCAACTATGATCCAGGACACAGCAGGGGCTTGCAGTTAATAGTTCAAAGCTAGGAATTATAGAATCCCAAGACACCAGGCAAAACCTAGTCTGAGTATCACCCGTTCTATCTCTGTGCCACACTTTGTACAAACGTTTAATACATGCGTGCACGGACATTTTATGCAATACAGCACCGTAGACAAACAGATCTGTTTTAAGGACATCCGTCTGGATCGTGACGGAGGCTAAGGATGTTGATTGGGCAAAACCTAGAGGTCAGCACTGGGTTGGTTTGCATAATTAATCAGGAAGTCTGCACGCTGTATGGCGAGTGGGTCTATCAGATAGACTACGAAAAACCTAGGCCTGGGGCTGAATTCACGAACAATGTAGTGATTTATATTTCGTTTAGCGCTGGATTTGGGCTTCAGCGATGATCGCAAAGCGTTAGTGAAATCGGTCCCAGGACTGGCTTTTCAGTGATCGGGCCAAACCAGCATGAAAGTCTCTCCTTCTGTCCTTCCTACACTGTCTGATGTTTGGGTAGCTGCCATTACCTTCTTAGACAGTCGTCTAGCGAGGTAGGGACATCCTCAAAACCCGTTGGAGACAATAATCCGGTATCGCCATTGTTGACACTACCGCTACTAGTACTGGAACCTGGAAGAAGCAAAAAACCAGAGAAGTTGAAAATTTGATCGCTCAAACATTCCATTAAAGTTGGCTTCTAACTTCTAGCTTTAAACAGTAAAGTGAAAGGAGAATAAACAAAAAGTGAGAGGAACAAATGGACAGCAATAAAAGGATATGGAATTGGAAATATCAAAGGTAACTGTACAGTGTAAATGCAAGGACGAGATCAAAGGCAAAGTGTTGGAAACGGTTTGAAGGAAAGGAGGGTGGTCCACAGAATTTACATTTTGTAAATGTCATGTACAAACTGCTGAGGAAACTAGAAAACCTCCTCAATGAAATTGTGGACAATAAAGCATATTTTATGAGGTATAGTAAAACAAATACCACATGGTTTATTTAGGGTGGACAGTCAATTCTAGTTCCCTCGGTGTTGGAAGTTGACAAGCTAGTTCCTCGGCAGAGTTTGTCAACTTCCAACACCTCAGGAGCTAGAATCGACTGCCCACGTGAAATTAACCACGTGATACTTGTATATTTAGAATGATTATGAAGATCTCTCCAGCTAGGACAATGACTGTTTAGGATATAAATGGAGACAAAACTACCGGGAAAGGTAGCTCAGTCTGACCCAGGAGGAGGGTAGGAGAGGTGACACAACTGCGAACCAAAGAAAAAACAAAAACGGAGGCTGGCAATGCTGATTGCTACTTCTGTCGCCCTACCTGAGGAATTGCTATCTACTGAGAGATCAGCGTTGGGAATAGGTGCAGAGGATGTGGAAGATGAAGACATGTTGCCCTTGGAGTGGCTGCCTGATGGACCTAGATCTAAGGAGATGTCCCAGAACGGATCCACCGTCGTCGATATACCCCTGCCATGGATCAAGAGGATCAAGAAAACTGGTTTAAAGGTGATATCATACTTTGGTAGCATACCGAAACAAATCTTCACCGATTTACCTATACAGGGTATATAGATAGTGATGGTAGAAACATACAGTTACAATTTGTCTGCCTGAAATGCTGTATTCATCCAGAAAAGATTAAAACCGATGACCACAAACAATTTAGATCTTTTAAAGGTAGTATCATACTTTGGTAAGAAACCAAAACAGAATTGTTCACAGATTTACGTATAACCTACTGGGTATGAAGATGGTGGTGGTAGAAACATACTGTTAAAATGTTTCCGTATGAAATGGTGTAATTATTTAGAAATTAGTAAAACAATGACAACAAATCTTTTTGATCTTTTAAAAGATCAAAAATAAAAGAAAAAAGACTTAGGAAAAACTGTGGCTGTTTTTCACTGTTTTCTCAAAAAGTGGGCAACGTATGGGACTGAATTTTTCACAGATGACTGTTACTGTATCTGTCTTGGTATTATTGCCCATAAATCTGTATTTCTTTGATAAAAACCAAAGTATGATACTACCTTTAAAGATCAAAATAACCTATTTTGAGGTTGTGGAATGCCAATATCAAATAAAATGTTGACCCTTAGACAGGGGAAGTAGGCGGGGATAGGGAAGGGGATTGGGGGGGTGTCATGGTTCGGCACTTACTTGCAGGACTGGCATGTTACATCTGATTGCAGCCCTCCCGTGAATATTTGGTCAATAATACAATTACAAAGATGAGGGTTGTTCCCAGAGACACCGTTGTGACCTGAAGGAAAAAAAAAACGAATAAAAAAATTCCATATTTTTAATCATGCTAATTGTAAGTCTTTTAAATACATTTCAAATTTTTTGGAAATGATTCTTACAATTCCACACATAAACATTCATTATGTATACAGTAATACCATCACACGGTTTTGAATGGCGCCCTCTTTTGATCAAAAAGAGAAACTGCGGTGGTGTTAATAGTACATTATTGTGTACACCGCCAATCATTTTTTATTGAAATATGGGAAGCCGGAAAGGTAATCGTGAGCAAAAGACCGGTGGGGAAATCCAGGAGATTGTCCATGCCAAATATTCTTCTAACTCCGTGTTCCTTCATGTCCTTTATGAATCGCGCATCACACACCGAGCCGGAGTTGTAGTGCATTTAGTTCGATAAACACCACCGCAGTTTCTAGTTTTAATCAAAAGAGGGCGCCATTCAAAATCATGTGCTCAGATTACTGTATATTCTCACAGTATTTTACTTGCCTTCTGTAACTATTAGTTAAAATCCATTTCATAAAGGAATATCTCACTTCCAATTTGACACTATGGTACAAAGTAAGCGTACAGCGACTATACAGGGTGTACCAGAAAAACCGAAACCGAAATTTGTTAGTGTTTAATGCTATTGTCATTTCACTTTTGAATAATAAATGGCACATATTTGGCAAGCTTAGTTCCTCAGCTTTCATTTGATACCAATCATATGATCCATACTTCACGCATGAGTGAGTAAAGACAATATGAATCAAGGCTATCAAAAAGTAATTTGCACAACGATAATTTTATTTTAAAGAATCAATCACATTTCTAGAAACTACATTTCCTGGCCTTTCAAATGATGCCTCAGTCAGGATAAAATGAGCAAGGGATGACAGAGATATCTGCCTTTAAATATGGATTGAATTTTCTTGTTTTTGAAATCCTTTGTTTTTCAGACCCGACTGATTTTTCGCATGAAAGGACACCCTGTAAACTCACCCTTGCAATGTCTGTGAAGTACGTCGAGTGCAGCGATGAAGAACTCGTGAGCGTCTTGCTGCTCATAGCCTGCTAAGTGTCTGGCATGGGTCCACACCAGATGTAGAAGACGATATGGAATATGCACTGAACGTAACCCTGAGTAAAACTAAAAAAATACAGGGAGAAACATACTTTTAAAGATACAAATAATGGTGAAAATTCCAAAAATACTATGGGAGTTCTCTTCACAACAAGTGGGCACAGTATGGGACTGAAAATTTCACAGATGACTGTTACTGTGTCTTCCTTGATATTTTTGCCCACGAATCTACATTTCTTTGACAAAAACCAAAGCATGATATTACCTTTAAAAGCTAGTGTGAACTATCTGTACATGGTCACTTAACAGACACATCACAGAAAAAGAAAGCCTGCTTCGTAATGGTATGAAATTGAAGTTTCAATGAAAATTATCAACTTTCATGTTTGGGCATTTCCAACAAACATCGTTGTTTTTTTTTAATTGAGCTCACAGCCCCACATCCGCCCACAAATGAACCCCTCCCCTTAGACAAAAGTTAATATTTCACATTCTTCATGCTCCAGCGACCTCAACCCCATTGTGGCTCCGGATTTCGTACCACAAAGACAGGAGTTACGGAAAAAAATTGAGGGACAATGGATGAATTGTTGAACCCCCCACGCTAAGTCTGTCTGCGGCATTGGGGCCACCGAGGTGAAGTATTTGGAGCTCAAAATTGTGGCTATGTATACTATTCTATAAAGTCAAGTACCAGTCATTTGTGTGTCAGTACAACGGCGATTTATACAATTTACCTTGTAGCACTCTTTATTTTGAAATATTTTTATACTCCCTTTAAAGATACAGAATGTACATGATAATGCGTTTATAGCAGAAAAAATAAATCAAGGTTATAAGTTAACCTAGAAATTTTTCGCTAACCGTTTAAAGGTACTGTACAGGGTTGGCAACATACCCAAACAGAAATGTTCACAGATTTTATGTATGTATAACTTTCAGGGTATGAAGATGGTGGTGGTAGAAACATACTGTTAACATATACACAATTTCCAACTGAACTGGTGTATTTATTCAGAAATAAGTAAAACAAAGACCGAAAACAGTTTTGATCTTGGAGTAATATCAAAACCATTCTGTGTTGGTTTTTTGCTATTTTCTCATGACTAAGATGTCCGATTGAGCTTAAATTGATTAATCGCCAAAAGTCTGGCTTACGGATTCCATGAAATAGATTTCACGCAAAGCAGTGGCCTTAAGCACACAAATAGGCTGTAACGGAATCAAAGAAATAGAGCCAAGGCCCAATGTCATGAACTGCTCTGCAAAAAATATTGCTTGACAAAATTTCCAGGCTAGGCCGAAACAGCTGAGTACCAGTGACAAGCAACACAAACTACATGCAATTTACACTGGTAACCAGGATATGTTGGGTCATTTTATTGTTTGGGCTCAGTACACATGCTGTGCCAAGCAGCACAGTGAAACTGGCACCCAGAATAGTCGCAAAGCAGAATCTGCTGTGTGGCAACCAGTAAGATTCTAGAAACCAGACCAAGATGGCATCCAATCCTCTTACCTCCTGGAACACCCTGGACATCTCGCAGACGAGACACTGATCGCTGGACGCCATTTGACAGTGGTGCTTGTCGGCCAGGAAGAAATCCCGCAGGAGTGGGGTGTGCGTCAACGCCTGTACGATGCAGTTCATGAAACATGTATTGCCTAAGTTGATAAGCCCTCGTAAACCTGTCGGTGGAAATAAGTTGATAAAGCATTAATTGATTTCTTTTTTTAAAGGTAGTATCATACTTTGGTAAGAACCTAAAACAGAAATATTCACAGATTTACGTATAACTTACAGGGTATGAAGATGGTGATGGTAAAAACATAACGTTAACATTTGTCTGCCTGAAATGGTGTATTTATCCAGAAATTAGTAAAACAACGACCGAAGATCTTTTTGATCTTTTAAAAGATCCAAAATTAAAGAGAAAAGACTTAAGAAATACTGCGGCTGTTTTTCACTGTTTTCTCAAAAAGTGGGCACCGTATGGGACTGAAATTTTCACACATGACTGTTACTGTATCTTCCTTGATATTTTTCCCATAAATCTGTACTTCTTGGACAAAAACCAAAGTATGATACTACCTTTAAAGGTACAGTACAGAATTGGTAACATACCCAAACAGAAATGTTCACAGATTTACGTTTAATCTTCAGGGTATGGAGATGGTGCTGGTAGAAACATACAGTGGAATGCCACTATAATGCACACCGCTGCACCAAACATTTGGCTATAGCGAATATCATCATTGGCTCCCAATTTTTATGTACAATGTATAGGCATGCTGAACATTGTTCACTATAACAAACAACCACTATAACTAACAATTTCTGTGCATCCCTGTGTATCGTAATAGTGGCCTTCCACTGTGCTATTAAAATATTTCCACCTGAAAGGGTGTATTTATCAACCAAATTAGTTAAACAAAGACCGAAAACAGTTTTGATCTCAGGGTAAGATCAAAACCACTCTTTTTCTGTTTTATAAGAAAAATTATTTAAAACTTAATTTATTTTTTAAAGCTAAGTTAAGTTTTGTGCTTAACAATACACTGATCCAGTAGGCCACGCCCACCATAGAAATGTCCAAGCAACAATGCACACATGCACACACACAACGTGTCACGATCGCCCACAAGTGAAGCGTTGCACACTCTCAACCACCGAAAGCACCTCTCTCCGTTGGAATTTGGTTTTGCAAAAGCCAGGGCATGGAGAGTCAGAATTACAATGAAAATATAAACACCGCTTGACCATGGTTAAGAATAAAACTTGGATTTGTAAAAGAATTGCCTTGTACTTATACTCAACGAAAAGTGTACAGTATAAAAGAATTATAAAATTTTTAAAAATTTTGTCGGACAAAATGACGGAAATTTGTCTGTCCTTAAAAAACGTGTTATGATCGATCAATTTGTCAAGGGGCGTGGCCTACTGGATCAGTGTATTGCCGGAAAGTTAACCCCAGATGAGATTAATAGAAAAAGTTGAAAAATCTGCTTGAGAAAGAAAGTTAAACTGATGCTTGCAAACAAGACTTGGTCAGGTCTCAATATCGTGGCTTTCTGAGATGTAGGTTCCGATATCCATCTTTACCGTCCACTTCCCAACATTCTCCACCTACTGATGCAGGACAGAGTGAAGATGAACAGACTTGGATTATAAGGCAGGCAATCCAGGGGCAGATTTCACTAATGCTTTGCGATCATCGTTAAAGCCAAAATCCATCGCTATAAATAGAAAATTGCTACGCAAAGTAGCGATTGATTTTCCGTTGCGTTGGATGGATTTTAGCTTTAGCAATAATCACAAAGCGTTAGTAAAATCCGCCCCTGATTCTAGCGGGTGTGGATGCCTTTTTACTAGGGCTGTGCGTTCTACCCGGGTACTCGAAACCCGACCGAAACCATCGAGTACCCGGCTCCATTTTTTCGATTCTATTACCCGTAAAAAAATAACAACCATGCCCTTTTTCATATAATACATCACTGACCTGCAAAATTTGTAGTTTTTTGCAATGTCAAAAGCAGATTATTTACCGCAAATCTGTACCGAAGCCGGCAGCGAGCCACAATTATCGACGCAGTCCGGCCGCGATCTACGGTACCCGACAACGCGACGCACCCCGGCCGCGATGTAGGCCTACATGTACCGACCAAAAATCCTACCGCGTACGGCAGACCATCGGAACCGACCGGACCCACACTGTGCGTGCACACACACAGTACGTACGGTGTATACAGTATGTAGTCTTCCTGCCCACACGTGGTCGAGACTGGTGCACGTTGTTTTGACATCGTGGCTATAACGCGTTGCTGTGTGTGGGGCGGATACCAGTCATGGAACATTCGGGATTACCATGCTGACCATGTGCACAATGCATCGTGATTACGTCTTAATAATGCGTTTGTCGCCCTAGTAATTTTTCTCACGTTATTTCTTAAGATCTAGCACATGTACGTGAAAAGTGTGTTTCTTCTTATTGGCCAACTGGACAAAATTACAGACTGAAATTCAAGTAAGATTTAGCTGATCAGGAAAATGCGATTTACGGGGTGGTCAGAATATTTTACGGGGAACACGCAACGAAATAACAACCCTGACAATGCATACATCGTGTTTTATGTCGGTGTTCGATGTCGGAAAAAAGATCACGCTAACTTTTGCTTGGCCTGTCATGTCGGTAGAAATAGCGTAAACTAAATTTCGGCGCCCCTAAAAAAAGCCGAAATCCGCTAAAGGTCGGGGTGTTTTGGGGAAGGTCTGGTAATTTTTTAGCACGCCTGGCTCGGAGCCCCGATACGCTATACGGTACTCACCAACGGCCATTACGCAACATACTTCCGGGTTCTTAATTTCTTATGTTTTATATTATATCGCGGGTACCCGGGTACCCGCCCGTTTGGGCAAAGGGTACTCGGATCCAAAATTACCCGTGAATGCACAGCCCTACTTTTTACCTATTGTTGAATTGGACGTAATCTTCCTCCGCTTGGGGTTCTGTCGTAGTAACTGGGCTTCCGACGCTGTGACCTCCCAGGACAGAAAGGCGTGAACACTGCACGGTGAACCTGTCAAGATCGGAGTTATAGTAAAAGAGTGACGTCATCATTGTGCCTTGGGCTTGAAAATACATCCAGGATCGTTTTTGCTTGGAGCAAGAGCTATGGTCAGCTGCTTTGAACGACTATTTGGTTAGCTTTGCCAAATCCTGCTGGTTAAACGTTGACCATGACGCAATGCAAAAAGGTTAATCAGACAAATCTTATGTCCATTTTAAGCAAAACAGTGACTTCATACTAGATACAAGAAATACACACAGTCTGAAACTTTGATGGGGATTCCATTTTTCCTCTCAGAAAGAAAACAAAACGGGAGGCTTTTAAGATGTTGGTAGCAGCAGACCGAAGTCTCTTTTTTGCTAGCTCTGAGCATGCACGCGCAAATGTTGAGCACGTTGTTGTGCGTGCACGTGCACTATTGAGTTGAAGACCCAGCTCCAAAGTCGCCCATTGAAATAATCCAACCCATTTACCCAAATTCAGGCCTATGTTTGGATAGTTTTAAAGTGAGGGTGTCATTAGTTGATCAGAGAAGGGGCAGAAGATTTTAGGCAGAATCAGGGCATCCAAATTTGGCTGTCAAAAACGGACGTTCATAAGATACCCAGACATCCCTCGGCAGTCAGCATGGAGGGTTAAGGTCTAGGAGGCATTCCTGGAGATTAGTCCACTCTGGTATAGCTGGTACCTAGCTTCTACTGACTCACCATCATATGACTGTCCATCTGTTGGGTCTGGGTACCAGCTACCTAGAGTGCACCTCTGGCAAAGGGCTGGGTTTTTACCTACCTACAAATTTAGCAGCTTTGGTTTTCTCTTCTTTAGCGATGGCCTCAAACTCCTTGTCGTATACATAGTCACCACAGGAATAGCAGTAGACAGCACCATAGGTAAGATCAACAGCTATAGGGTGGAGGTAATAAACAGAGCACCATCACATGTGAAAGTCAATACCTTAATGCCAATAGCGCTCCGCACTTGCGCTAAAAATAGCACCAGATCTCAGACAAACATTGCAACCATGCAAACGTGTGTGCGTGTGCGTGTCTGACATCCGGGGATTTTGTGACGTCATTAGTGCGGAGCGCTATTAGAATTTGTGTTGTTTCTATACCTGCTTGATCTCACAGGCATATTCAACACGTGTATTTCCTTTGTCAAATGCAACCTTCAAGCACTTTTGAGACGAGACATTGTGCTGGGACAAATCTACAGCTTCAGAATGATAAAACTCACCGGTATTATTTCTATGCAAGGCATATGCTTCAGGTCAACAGTTGTCATGTGTTGCCCATAGTAATAGCCATAGGCAAAACCGATAATAATCCCAATTTGGCCTAATAGGGAGCCCTTGCAATGACTGTGGCAGCCACTGGAGAACAGAATATTTTTTCCCACTTTTAGAGGACATGTTGATAAATTTTTCATACCGGTTTCAAGCTGAAGCCTTTCACTAATACATGACGTACTAATTAAAGAGTTGATGGACCTTTTGATTGCGGAGTAATTAATGTTCAAAGAAATTTGCCCCTTCGAAAAAAAAATTTTACCAGACAAAATTGGCAATGATCCAAAATCTCCCCATACAAACACACACAAATTTGTCCGTTTGTGAAAGCTAAAAATAGCATGCACGTCGTTTTGTTGCACATGCACTCAAATTTGTCTCTCCGTCAAAAAGAAAATACGCATACGCGCTGAAATTTGCCCCCATAGAACAATGTGCATTTTTGCCAAATTCGCCCCTTCGTGAAAATGGCGACGATGTGCAGACACATGCATGATTACTGAAATTCATATCAAGATGCTCTCTTGAATGCTGCAAGAGGTCTATCGTGGCATTTGCAAAGTGTCTCGTGTGATCTCAATTTGTTCTTCTGGCAGGTATTTACCGAGGTTGTGTTTGGTTGCTTTGGCATGATCATGTATATGTCCTGATGAGTAGCACCCGAAGAATACGCAGTAGAGGCAGGAGTGTAGTCTTAGGTCCGACTGACGACACACATGGCATAAACACGCCCGAGCCTGCACACACACAAAAAAAAACCCCAAGAAATTGGTTCTATTTATAATCAATACTAACAAAACAAAACAAAACAAAACAGTATTTAATAAGAAAAACATTGTACATGTATATGAAGCATTAGGAGGGGTGGGGGAAGGGTTGATTTTCAGACGAGAATTTTCGGTCAATTGGGAATACATCAGAAGGTATTTTTACTCCTTCCGCCCAGTTTTTGTTTTTTGCTTTGCTTGTACCGACCTCATCATCAGCCATCGGTCAAATAGAGGTCATCTGCTGGGCTACGTGTGTAGGGAACTCGGCATAAACGATGCGGAAATACAATGGTTGAATACCAATGGACACTTAATCCTGAATTCCAGGTGAACTGTACTCTAATGCAAGAAGCTGTGTTTGGAACTCACAGATTGCTGTCTGCTCGAAAATACAGATCTACTCAAATGCAAATTTAACTCTAACCTTCCACACTTACCATACACAAGGCAAGTGCTGCTTACTACACATAACCACAGCCTCCACAGGGGGAGCTGGATCATTTACCATGTATTATTATTTACCACAAAAACCATACTACTGGTGTATTGTGGTATTTAGGATACCATACTCACACCTACCACAGGAAAAACCCTGTATGGTAAACTGGACTATGCATATCGGTTAGGGTTAAAGGCATCATTATATCATTGCTTACCATCAAAAACATCAATGCTCAGTTTCAGCCAAAAGGTTTACAATGCCCTCTTTGTGGAAAGAGGCCATGGCTTTGAATTAGATTTTTTGGGGAAATTATTGGGTCTGAAAATAATCCTTGTGGACTACAACAGCACACTAACCCACAATAAAAGATCTCCACTAATTCTAATCAATTTTGTTTCCTTCAAAAATTTTCATAAATCTTTGTCTTGAAAAAAAGTAAAATTAATCAACAGCTGTAACTCTGATCACAAAACAAAATTTAAATCATTTTACAAAAGTCATCATCACAAGTAAAAGAATAATTTGAGCATGGAAATGATGAATTGTTTTCTAATTTACATTTTCGATCATCATTGGGCCTATGTATTTTGTGATTTTTGTTTTGTTCATGTTTTTGTTTAATTTGCTTGGAGTTAGGAGGGCCTGACGCATTTCGATCCTAGCTGGATCTTTACCATTTCGCCTTTGAGAAAGATCCTGCTAGGATCAAAACACGTCAGGCCGTCCTAACTCCAAGCATTTTATTAATTTCAGGTCATTATTTTGGCTGATGAGCAGTTCACATCAGTTTATTTACTTGTATTTTTTGTTTATTAATTTGTTGTTCAGAACTTACTGAGTTACAAGTTTGAAAAGTCAGTGCTTGCCTTTTTAAAATGCAGGGATAATTTAAATAATTCACAATGTGTCATGTACATTAAAAATTAACATGGGCCATCCAACAACAATTTGTATTGTTCATCTAGCAACTAGGCCTACACCCATTGTGTCAAAACATCCCCAATCTAAACAATAAACTTGCACAGGGTCACATATCAATGCACACAGCATGCAATGTCAATGATTGCAGAGGGAAAACTTGACCATAAAAAGTGGGCTACTTTCCACTGAAAATATCAGAAAATAATAGAGAGACATGATATGCATTGATCACGATAATTAACATGTTTTGATGAGTGTGGGATGTGAGAGGGATTATGAGGAGGTTTTAAAAGAGAGCTAGTTGGCAGCGGTGGAAAGTTTATGAATGACCGGGAGGCCCAGCTGAGTCCATGCGTCGTGTGCGCACAAACGTGACGACCTCTCAGTTGTTGGTCAAAAAACGCTCACCTTTCTTTTAAAGGCCGCCTGGGTGCTGCAAGACACGAAATATGACAGAATCAACCGGTAAGGTGTCGATCCATTCACAGCCTTGAAGTTAGCCACGTGTGGACACCCAGACAGACTCATGATGAGCTGTAAAAACACGCGATATTTTAGTTTTACCGTCGCTTATTTTTCTAAATTTTTCTCTCGTAGTTTACATAGAAAAGAGTTGACATTCACGTATTCATACAGTGCACGTTCAAATCGCAATGGAATTATTTTGTGCGCAGGCAAATGGGAGACACGGTGATTGTCAACAAATGCATTCGAAGCATGCGAAAAATAGTCTGGCTCCGGTCTCGAGTCGGGAACGCGACAACCGCTGCTGGATCAAACAGCGCCCTCAGACGGTTTATGTAAAAGAAAAAAACACGGAGAGCCCTGCTTAGGCTGGTGCTCGGTTTGTCCATTGTGTACATTGTTGTAATTTCGATGATCGGAGTGCAGGTACTGATTCATGCACGCACGTGGGGATTTCCCTTCCGGGTTCAAGTCTTTGTTGACATTGGATCAGCTGAGCCGGGGTGATAAAAATTTACGAGCGTTATCGTGATACAAGCACTGACACTGGTGTAAGTAAATCATTAAAATGACAAGAACTTTTGGGGTTTTTTAATGGAAGATAGGGAGGGATGTTTCACACGAGAATAAAGTATTGCCATAATTAAGACAAGCCTATTCGGTATTCTATTCCTTGGTACATAACATGGCGAAATTGTGGGTTGACGGGATCCCAAAACACATTGATTTTTTTGGCTCTGAACTAACTTCTACTCCTCAAAAATGATACTATTGACTTCCAGCAAATGTTCCTGGGTCCTTAAAAGCCTAGATTGAAGAAATATTTTAAACATTTCAGGGTTAAAATTCAATTTTCTTACGCGCTTCTTGTAAACTTTAAAACAGGCCGTCTGATCGCGTGAGGCCATTTTGTCTGGTCTGGTTAGTCTAGTGCCCAGACCCAACATATCAAGAGTCCTCAAAATGTCAGAGTGGAAACCAGACTATTCTCGTGTGCGGCCGTCCGTGCAGCGGTGAAATGTTACAATCTTGGTTACCGTTTTTACCCCATAATTTCCCTCAAAAATCAAAGCCCTGCCCTCTTTCCAAAAAATTAACCTTGGTAATATAGAGGAGAAGACCAACAAAGTATATGTAGGTAAGTTACTTTTCAAAAAGAAGTTTCCTTTCCTTTATAAGTTTAGGACCCGTAAAGCTACAATCCCCACAACATGGTAACACCATCACAGACAATTGGCAAAATAGAAATGTTTGATCTACCATGGAGGTAGGAAAAGACCTCCATAGATCTAGTATCTACCTACTTTAGATTCAGCATGGTAGTCCCACTTACTGGGCCGTTAGAGCTCCTTTTTAACGATTTTTTACATCATCAGTCTTTTCCTACCTCCATGGTCGCATTAACATTAGTGATGAAGTAGTTATTGCTACGAAAGCTCATGCTTCGGGGAGTCAGGTTGGCGTAGTGGTTCTTTCCTCGCCTTTCACCTCTGTGGACCGGGTTCAAGTCCGGCTTGGTTCACAAGTTGATTTGGGTTTTCAGTCCCTGCCTGATTCCGTGGGTTTTACCCAGAATATTACTCTGGGGGTTTTCCTCCCACCTCTAAAAACTGTATCTTCTTCTTATCATCTTTCCATAACAGGTTTCATCAGGCTTGCGAGCTACAGTGCATTGGTCACTTTTGAGGAATCCTTGGTGTCATTACCAGAAATAAATAATAATAAGAATTTTAACAATAATAATAACTATATTCGTGAAATAACCACAAGGGAAACTGACTGAGGTATTTTAAGTCATTGAAAAGTGAACAAAGAAAAATTGACTGGAGCGGGATTCGAACCGGCGACCTCCTGAATACCGTACAGGCGCTCTACCAACTGAGCCATCCAGCCCTTGCAGCATTGTTGCGTGTATCATTGAAACGATCCCTGGGGTGTGGCGGTGTGTGCGTGGTTTCATGGCTTCTGACTGCCAAACGAACAAGGATAGTTGACTATTGGGGTCACCACCAACATAGGGCTGGATGGCTCAGTTGGTAGAGCGCCTGTACGGTATTCAGGAGGTCGCCGGTTCGAATCCCGCTCCAGTCAATTTTTCTTTGTTCACTTTTCAATGAATAATAATAACTCTTACAACAACGATAGGGCGAAATTCCCATAGGGTCGCGCGCAAACTTTATTTACCTATTTCTAAATAACCTTCGAACCGATCGACTTGAAATTGATATATTTTTCTAATGGGAGCATTCTCCATCTTATATAAAAAAACGGACAAGAAAAATGTTTCTTTAAAAGGTAATAGAAACGTTAGGGGGAAGTGGAAATTTACCCCTAACAGCCGATTTCCCCCTAACGTCGACTTTTAATGCAAAACGTTTCCCCCTAACGTAGTCATTAACAATATAATGCACATTTTAAACTCTAGTTAGTCAATAAAGTGCTAACTTGTATTTCTTTATTTTATATCGTTATCTGACTGACACGGCTACCCACCATTATAGGTGATGTTGATATTAAGTCAAAGTTAAGATTGGTCTTGTTGTTTAGTGAAATTGGCCCCTGTACTGTACCTTTAAAGTTTTTTAGACTGATAACTCTTATCCTCTAGGGGCTGGAGTTAGGTGAAACTCATCTGTCTAATCTTTGTACTTTCAGCACCTTAGAACCTTGGGAGCTAGGACCCTCCAGCGATCATGGAGACAGTGAAGGCAACCACCCTGCAGATAGCTGCCGGACTAACCTTTGGTAGTCTGGGTCTCATCTGGCTCTGGAGGAAGCTTGCCCTGAGACGAGGCAGGGCAGCTCTGAGGGATAAAGTGGTGCTGATCACCGGGGCAAGCTCCGGCATCGGGGAAGGTACGTGCAATGATGATGTCCTGGCTATTCTTGCTCTTCCATCTGTCTGTCTGGTCTCCCCCTGGAAACCACCTATAGGAACTTACCCACTGACTCATTCATCCAACTAGTCCACTCATTAATATCCTTCACAAGGCATTCCCGGAGGCTAGTCCACTCTTGTTAGCTGGTACCCAGCGACAACAGTCAACTAACTCACCTAAATACGACTCTTCATGATTGGGTCTGGGTACCAGCTAACCAGAGTGGACCAATCTCCGGGAATGCCCTTCACATTAGGTACGTTCGTTTAGCTTCCACAGGACAGCCCTGACCTGGGATCCGGAATGGCTGTGTATACTGCACAAAACAAGCAAGAGGGTGGGGACGAGGTTGACTTGTGTCGACTGGTGGAAGCTAAACGAACGCATCATCAGTCACGCAAATGTATGGGTCAACCCACCATAAGTTGGGTCAAGATTTGCTACATACATGTATTGTCCCTGGCCCCCTGTAACGGTGGTAGACCGACCACCGATTTAAAATCCCAAGATGCTCATTTCAATCTCATCCACAGCATTCGCCCATGGATTCTACAGGGCTGGGTCAAAGGTCATCCTGTGTGCCAGACGGGCTGCAGAATTGGAACGAGTCAAGAAGGAACTGGAGTCACTCAAGCTGGTATTGAACTATTCTCTGACAATTACCGACAGTCAAAGAGTAGTGTATTGTAGACAAGTCCTAGACCAAGAGGGAGGGGGGGGGGGGGGGGGGGGTCACGTAGCTGGATCGTACTTCCATATACGTATGTCCACAAATACATATATACATAAATATAAACATGATAAAAAATTAAATTCTGGGGTGTTGCGGGAGATTGTTATGCTGTTGGATTGATCCACAAGATTTTGAGTTTTGAGCGAGTACAGTATGTACGTCAAACTATTTGACCAGTAATACTTACAGGTAGTATCATACCGAAACAAAAATCTTCACAGATTTTATGTATAAACTTACAGGGTATAAAGATGGTGATGGTAGAAACATACCGTTATTAAAAAATGTTCTGCCGGATATGCTGTATTTATCCAGAAAAGAGTAAAACCAGTGACCAAAATCAAAAACAAAAGAGAAAATACTTAAGAAATACTGTGGCCATTTTTCACCTGTTCACTGTTTTCTCAAAAAGTGGGGAGCGTATGGGACTGGAAATTTCACAGATGACTGTTGCTGTATCTTCCTTGATATTTTTGCCCATGGATCTGTAATTCTTTGACAAAAACCAAAGTATGATAATACCTTTAAAGAGGACAGTTTTTCTATTGTTATCTCGTCTCCTCTAGACCACGCCCACTCATCCTCCCTCCGTCCTACCCCTGGACTTAGAGGACATCGACGGCATCCCCAAGAAAGCTGAGGCGTCTCTGGCCCTCCACGGCAGAGTGGACATACTGATCAACAATGGCGGCATTAGCAGCCGTGGGTCAGTGCTGGAGATGGACATGGCTGTCCATCAAAAGATCATGAGGGTCAACCATTTTGGTACCATAGCCCTGACCAAAGGTATGAATGACTATGCAAGCTGTATAGTACCAGTACTTTTGAATGCACTATCTTACTTTGGTAGCATACCGAAACAGAAATCTCCACAGATTTACCTATAACTTAAGATGGTGATGGTATATATTTCTGCCTGAAATGCTTTATTTATCAAAAAAAGAGTGAAACCAATGACCTTAAACAATTTTGATCTATGTCTATAGAATGTTAATGCTTGACTGTAGCAAAGTGTACGTTCACAGCTAAAAAGCTCACATTACATTGGTTTTGTCAAGTATTCCACGGACAGCTGCAAAATAAGCTACTTTATAAGTAGACATACGTCCTAAGAAAGATTTGAGGCTTTGCATGTTAGTTGACAATTGGTATGTGGATCGGTTTGCGGAAGCACCATATCAGAATCGTTTGTACTTTGGCACTTTTATTTCGTTTGCACTTCTCGTAAGGTCTCAACATTTCGACTAGCCTGCTCTATTCATCATCAGGAGACGACAAACGTCCTCTTAGGAATGACCAATTTATTTTAAAATAACCAGGAGAGTGTGCTTTATAAATCTGTGTTTTACTGAACTTTTGAGGGTCATTCATTTCTTTTGAAAAACATCACCAATCCTGGTCAAGTTCTTTTTGACTCTCCCTGTAGTGAAAGAGTAAGGGTAGCAAAAACAAAACACTGGCAAACATTTCATGTGATGTGTGCAGCATTTTTTCCCTCTTCTTTTTAACCTTTTTATTCCGTTGTTTTTTCTTGCAGCACTTTTACCGAGTATGATAGCAAACAGAAGTGGTCATGTTGTTACTGTCAGCAGTGTACAAGGAAAGATTGCTCTGCCATACCGCGCTGCATGTAAGTATTTAAAGGTAATATCATACTTTGATTTTTATCAAAGAAATACAGATTCATGGGCAAAAATACCAATACAGATACAGTAACAGTCATCTGTGAAAATTTCAGTCCCATACGGTGCCCACTTTTTTAGAAAACAGTGAAAAACAGCCACGGTATTTCTTAAGTCTTTTCTCTTTTATTTTTGATCTTTTAAAAGATCAAAAAGATTTTCGGTCGTTGTTTTACTATTTTCTGAATAAATACACAATTTCAGGCGGAAAAATTTTAACAGTATGTTTCTACCACCACCATCTTCATACCCTGTAAATTATATGTAAATCTGTTAAAATTTCTGTTTTGGTTTCTTACCAAAGTATGATACTACCTTTAACTCCTGATCCGCAATAAACGCAAGGTTCCCATATACAATTTTCTTGAAACATTGCCAAGTTCTTTCTAGGACCATTCTGACCAAAGATAGTATAGCACTGTGTAGCAGAGCAAGATGGAGAACTCTCCACTGAAACGCGTAATGGGAGACCTTTGACTTACCATTGTAAATCTAAAGAGGGCGTCCTTCACTGGTCTTGGGGAAAAGTGTGTCGCTTTTGTTTTCATTGCTTTTGTGCATGAATATTTGTTGTAAAGACATCCGGTGTAAATAATCGCATCAAATTGCCCGGTACATGCTGTGGAGTGTATGGTTGTGGTGGCAGGGGAAGACACGAGTTCCCCAAGAACAAATAAATGCAGAATCTGTGGAGATTGGCATCAAAAGGGCAAGTTACAAATGATCATGGTGGCCCACGGCAAACAGCATTGTGTTTTGTGCAAAGAGTTCTTACTTTGGCAAAAGTTTTCCAGCAAGGCCTACCACATATTTCTCTCTAAACATAACTTAGTGTTTTTCGGGCATTAAAATCAGGGTGGGCACAAAAATTGAATCTAAACAGTCATTTGTAAATGGCCTGAATTTAATGTTCACAGTATTGTCCTGTGTCTTTTGGGGAGTTTTTGGACAACTGCTGTCCTTAATTTTAAAGCATGTACAAAAGTTTTCAGGCGACTGGCAGTTTGCTGCCCTCTTTTGACAGCCTGCTCCAAAAGTCTCCCATTGTCATGAGCACCATTGGAGGGTGGTGCTTACTATAATGCATCTTGATCGCGAACATCGCCCAAAGTCAGCGATGTGTGCAGTCAATAATTGTTATTGACAAAAAGCAGGTTCAAGAAAAGCTCTATCATTCCTCAATTTCAATCATTTTTGTTTCAATTGAATTTGGGACAAAAAAGCATTTCTCATTTTTGTTTCTCATTTTCGAAACAGATGGTGCAACCAAGCATGCCGTGAATGCTTTCTGTGATTCACTACGTGCTGAAGTGTCGCAGTATAACATCTATGTAACAGTCTTGAGCCCGAGTTACATCCGAACCAATATCTCCTACAATTCTGTGAAGTCTAACGGCACAAAACATGGAGGTAGGCTCAAAGCAGATCAAGCTCTTTCATCTTCTGATTTTTTGTCGTTGCTTGCAAAGCCAAGCCTAAAGACGCCTGCGGAGAGAAGGCAGGAAAGAAATGGTTAAGTTTTTAGAGAGGTGGGAGAATAAAACCCTAGACAAACGTTGTTAAGGTACCAGGGGCCAATTTCACGGCCCTGCTTAGCACAAAGATTTGCTAACCATGAAATTGTTGTCTTAATAAAAACAGGATAAACAACCAAATGTCTATGTGTTGTGTATCACTTGTGATTGTTCTTTGGCTGTTGTTTGCCGACTATGAATAAAAAATGGAATTTTTAATGGTGGTTTGTTTTTATTGAGGAAGACATTTTGTGCTAAGCAAATTTTTTGTGCTTAACAGCTCCATAAAATTGGCTACGGGAATAGGAACTGACAAACCAAATCTGCATATCAGCACTGGGACATGGGGAAAAAATACTCAACTTGACTTTTTAACTGGAGTCAGGGTTGACGAGTGACTATTAGTCAACTACTGGTCGATTATGGCTGGTACCCAGCATATGTGTTGTGTGGAGGTTACAATGCAAGAACCCCCACCAGTGGTTGACAAATTATCAAACTTGTACCTTGCTCGCTTGTTCTGGCTTTTTTCAAATTGGGACCTGGGGTCGATTTTTCCAAACTCATCGCAACTTAATACTATCAATCCTAGGACTTATGATTCATTGCAGCCCTACATAGGCTACGAATGGCTATCTTTTGTAATTCGAGTTACGATCGATCGCAGGGCTTCTTGAAATCGACCCCAGATAGGTGGCATAGGGCATAGGTGGCAAGTGCTTTATTTCTTATAACAGAAATTACCTCATTTAATATTACCTTGATTCTGTGGACAGTCTTTTTCATTTGCCTGTCAAACAGAACTCGACCCTAACATCGCGACAGGCATGTCCACGGACTACGCCGTGAAACACTTCATGAATGCAATCATCAAGAAGCAGCCTGACCTGGTCTTGGGTCCCTTCCACCATGGAATGGCCATCTACCTGAGGCTGCTGTCTCCTAGACTGTATAACTGGATCATGGCGATGCGGGCCCGCGGAAGCAACGAATGATAACATCAGGCATTCTGTGGTTTTGTCAGGTTGTGCACAGTTTTGCGTCATCAGGCGCGGGATTTGATTTGATATTGAGGGTCCATTCTGACTTGGTGTCTGATTAAAAGGTATAATACATGATTGGTAAAAGTCACAGAACAGCACTCACACTTTGTCTAATCCAGCATGTACATAACCTGTGAAAATTTTGAGCTCAATTAGACTCAATTTTTCTTGAGTAACTGTTTTCGTTCATTGTTAAACTAATGTCTGGATAAATTACACCAAATAAATACACCATTTCAGGGGGAAATATTTTAATGGTATGTTTTTACCAGCACCATCTTCATATTTGAAAGTTATACGTAGATCTGTGAACATTTCTGTTTGGATATGTTACCAATCCTGTACTGTACCTTTAAGAATGGCTTTGCTTTCACAGAGTTATAGAGCTAAGAGTTTAGACAATATCAGAGCACCAATCACAAGCCAATATTGAATTGCATTGAATTTTGGTTGGTTAACCATGATCATCGAACTTAACATTCCTGTGCTAAGCAAGTTGCGAGCTTTCTGTGCAGTTCAAATTTTGTTGCTCATGATTTTTTGTTTACAGGATAAGCGCACCAATTGGGGCCAATTTCATGGCGCTGCTTAGCACTGAAATTTGCTAACCATTAAATTTATGTGTTAATGAAAACAGGGTTAACAACCTAATTTCCATGAGTTGTGTATCACTTGTGATTGTTCTTTGGCTGTTCTTTCGCTGACCATGAATATCAAATGGAATTTTTAATGGTGGTTGGCTTTATTGAGCAAGACGTTTTTGTGCTAAGCAATTTTTTGTGCTTAACAGCTTCGTGGTAAGCACAAAATGGCAAAAGTATAAAAAAAATTCCTGTTTGCAGAATCAAGGATTTGGACTCTATGTAGTTCAGGCACTTCAAATTAGATATCCTATCAGAGCAATGACTATTTAATTAAATTGCTTAAGATATAAATATTGTAATTACAATGAAAGTACTTTTGATAGTAAAATAATTTTTATAAGAGACAAAAAACTGATTTGAAATTCAATTTGTTTTTATTTCATTATTTGACAAATTCAATTGTTTTTATTTCATTATGCAGTTTAAATAATGATCACACAGGGTGTATTTGAATATATTGCAAGTAGTATTAGATGTGAATATCTGGATTTTTTCTATCATTTACAAGTATGGGTATAATTTTATAAAACAGGATTGCCAATCAAATGTTCATGTGATGTTTACTGCTTTTTGACATGTATTCTGCCATTGTTTGCTGAGCATACCATTCACAAGTTTTGGCTCAATGTGACAAACTGATTTTATTTTATACCAAGGTTTTTGGTAGTTAAGCAAATTTTGGTGCTTAAGCAGCTCTGTGAAATTGCTCCCGGCACACCTATGCTCAGAATTGCATGGGTACGCTCAACTATTCAAAAGTACTGTCAGCTCCTGCCAGCAATCTCGAAAGTCTCCCCAAACTGATGGAACCCCCAACTTTTAGAGACACTTTTCAAATTGTCAACTTTGGATCTTGCTCCATTTCGCACAGTCATTTTGAAGAATTTATATCAAGATAAAGACCCTTGGCTTTGGTTTGGAAGAAGGCATTCCTTTTTAAACAAGAGAAAAGAGATTTGGTTTGAATGAAAAACCGGAACCTATTATTGTCAAGAAGCTGGAGCCAAAGCCAATGTTTGGAAGAGGCTCTGCATTTCCCAAAGTTGTCCACCTAGCAGATAACCTTACCTACCTAGGTCCCCTCACCCTAGTCTATGTGACAGACAAACTCACCATACAGCGAGAGAGCGTCTATCACATGCGCGCAGATTTCCTGATTAATTATGCAAGCCAACCCAGCACCGACCTCTAGGTTTTTACCAATCAACATCCTCAGCCTCCGTCGCAACCCAGATGGAAATGTTCTCAAAACAGATATGATTGGCTGATGTGCTGCATTGCATAAGATGTGCATGCATACATGTAGCCTACGTTCGTACCATAGTGTGGCACGGAATAGAACGGGTGACACTCAGACTACCCCCACCCCTGCATTCTGTTGCATTTAGGAGGGTATAGTTATTTGCTATCAAAAATGTCATCTGTTAATTCTTCCTCTATGATTCACTGATGTTTTTTGTAAGTGCAACCAAATCTACCCCTGTATTCTATTGTATTTGGCACTGTTCTTGCAGAATACCACAAATTTATTAGTTTCCGACATTGAGAAAAAACTTTTTTAAGCCCTCCTCCCCTAAATAGGGGTCAGATTGGCTTGAAATGGGTTTTGGCAAAAAATCCCAAGACAAAACGTGATCATATTGAAATATTTGAGAGTGGTCTGGCAGTGTTTTGAGAATATTGTCCGTGTCGGACAGGAGGGCTTTTTCACCTGCAACACAACACTGATCATTAATGAAGACAACTCGCATAATTGAATGACAATTTTACACCATTTTACCCCCTTATATATTAAACTCTAACTTTAACTTTGGTGTCAATTATGAAGTAAAAGTTCTACAATATACGAGGCCTGCTCTTAATACATAGTGAATTATAAAGCTTGCTTATACTCTAGCTATAAATTTGAACAATTTTCACCTGGTGCTAATGTTTTAAGACTTCTATTCTTGGAGGATTTTCCTGAAGACAGCTAGAAAATACTGGACTGATCACTATTTCTTTTATAACCTTTTTAGAATTAACAATTTGAAAGACTACAGTGTTCTTAAAGCAAGCCTTCACATATCACTCCATTCCCAACCATGCATAAAGTTGACCCAAGTCAGACTAATTGTTTAATTATGCTTAGCGTATTTCATGGGAGAGCTGTCTTTCTCGCTACGCTAAGCAAGGACTTTCTGCAGAATGCATTTGTCAGCGCGTTAACAGAAAAAAAAAATAGGCCGTAAGGGATTCCATAAAATTGGGCCATTTTGGGCACCATCGCTAAAGCCCAAATCCACCGTTACAAGGAAAATTGCTATGCAAAGTAGCAATCAATTTCCCATTTAGCGATGGATTTGGGGTTTGGCGAAGATCGCAAAGCGTTAGTGAAATTGGCCCCTGGTCATTTGGTATTATTTTGGATGGTTATTGTGCGCCCTCAATTGCCAGTTCTTTGCCATTTGACTCTGTTCCAGAAGTCAACGAATGGACATCAAGCAGACTAAAGAGGGCGGTATACAAGCAGTGCAATGAAGCAAGAACAAAAACCTGACTTGTGTCAAGTCTACACCATACATGGCTTCTATTCACATAATTGCCAAAATCTTTCAGATTATTTTGTATTCACTACCATCAACTGTATAAATTGCTAGCCTAACAGTTTGGTTTTGTACGGAAATATTCACAAATCATCTATTTTCTGACTTCCTTTTGTTAGCTTCATAAATTCTATAAATGTCATATTTTGTACAATTGAATAAACGTGAATTTCAATCACAGAAGTTTTTTGAATTATCTGCACCAAGATGAATAAAATCTACTTTATAGTATTATTAAAGCTGTTATTGTTTTTTATTCGATCTGTTTTGTTTTGTTTTGGGAGATGAAAATAAGTTCACCATATAATAATTTATATATAAATTAAACGTAATATCATACTTTGGTTTTTGTCAGAAATGCAGAAATGGGCAAAAATATCAAGGAAGATACCAGTCCCATATCATATGGTGCCCACTTTTTGAGTAAACAGTGAAAAACGGCCACATTATTATTTTTTTTTTTATATCTTTTCACCGTTATTTTTGGTCTTTTAAAGATCCAAATTGTTTTTTGGTCATTGGTTTGAATGTTTTCTTGATTAATACAGCATTTCAGGCAGAAAAACGTGAACGGTATGTTTCTACTATCACCATCTTTATAACCTATATTGTGACGATTTCTGTTTTGGTATGCTACCAACATATGATAGTACCTTTAAGCATAAAAACCAAAATGACAAAGACCTGCAAGAAGTCATATAATAAGTCTTCAGCCTTTCAATGGCAAAGAAATAAAAAATCATCACCCACAATGGAAAGACGTGGAAAAATCAAAGACTGGAATTTTCAGAAAAACAATTTAAAAATGATGATAAATGACCCAACATCAAAGCAGGATTGTTTGATAAATTTTGCTTTGTTCAGAAAATGTGTGCAGGAGCACAGAAAGCATTTATGACTGCCCCTCTTTTTTAACATTTTACTATTTTGGGAGCTGTAAAACAAATTAAAAAGCTGAGGAGTGAAAATAAACCTGAAATGGAAAACTGGCCAAAAATGTTCTACAGCAAATGAAATTATGGAAGCGACCCAAAAAAAAAAAAAAAAAAAAATCCATATGATCATAGGACCAAACACAACACTTTGAAGGGATTACTGGGAAGTTCGAATGAATAATAACTATCATCAAATAACCACAAGGGAAACTGACTGAATTTTAAGTCATTGAAAGGTGAACAAAGAAAAAAATTGACTGGAGCGGGATTCCAACCGGCGACATGAATACCGTACAGGCGCTCTACCCACTGATCTGTCCAGCACCAACCAGCTGGATGGCTTAGTTGGTAGAGCGCCTGTACGGTGTTCAGGAGGTTGCTGGTTCCAATCCCGCTCAAGTCAATTTTCCTTTGTTCATCTTTCAATAACTTATAAACTCACGGATACTAAGCACAATACACTGACAGCACAAGTACACTATCAAGTACACGTTATTTCACACAATCTATCATTTTCATAAGGAATATCCGATATATATTTGTTTTCTGCACTTCTAGTACTTTGTATTGATCACATATAATGGCTGGTTACGGGCAAGGTAACAAGACAATTAAGGCATTTAAACGATAAACAAACAACAAAACAAACAAATAAATAAATACAAAATATACTACATAAACTTTGTACACATTGGTTACAATACCCAGATTTTTAAATGAAAATTATTTTGATTTGTGAGTGAACCTGGTGACAGTTTTTTGCATACCTATATTGATATGCCAGACGTTCGGATAGTCATTGTTAAATGTAGTATCATACTTTGGTTTTTGTCAAAGAAATGCAGAATCATGGGCAAAAATATCAAGGAAGATACAGTATCAGTCATCTGTGAAATTTTCAGTCCCATACGGTGCCCAATTTTTGAGAAAACAGTGAAAAATTTCCCATAGTATGTTAACAATCTTTTCACCGTTATTTTTTATCTTCAAAAGATCAAACAAATTTTTGGTCATTGGTTTTACTCTTTTCTGGGTTAATACAGCATTTCGGGCAGAAAAACATGAATGGTATGATTCTACCATCACCATCTTTATAACCTATATTGTGACGATAAAAATGTCAGGCCCTCTTAACTCCAAGATAAAGATGCTGCTAGGATCAAAACGTCAGGCCCTCCTAACTCCAAGATAAAGATTTTGCTAGGATCAAAACGTCAGGCCCTCCTAACTCCAAGATAAAGATTTTGCTAGGATCAAAAGGTCAGACCCTCCTAACTCCAAGATAAAGATTTTGCTAGGATCAAAACGTCAGACCCTCCTAACTCCAAGATAAAGATTTTGCTAGGATCAAAATGTCAGGCCCTCCTAACTCCAAGATAAAGATTGTGCTAGGATCAAAACGTCAGGCCCTCCTAACTCCAAGATAAAGATTTTGCTAGGATCAAAACGTCAGGCCCTCCTAACTCCAAGATAAAGATGCTGCTAGGATCAAAACGTCAGGCCCTCCTAACTCCAAGATAAAGATTTTGCTAGGATCAAAACGTCAGACCCTCCTAACTCCAAGATAAAGATTTTGCTAGGATCAAAACGTCAGGCCCTCCTAACTCCAAGATAAAGATTTTGCTAGGATCAAAACGTCAGGCCCTCCTAACTCCAAGATAAAGATTTTGCTAGGATCAAAATGTCAGGCCCTCCTAACTCCAAGATAAAGATTTTGCTAGGATCAAAACGTCAGGCCCTCCTAACTCCAAGATAAAGATGCTGCTAGGATCAAAACGTCAGGCCCTCCTAACTCCAAGATAAAGATTTTGCTAGGATCAAAACGTCAGGCCCTCCTAACTCCAAGATAAAGATTTTGCAAGGATCAAAATGTCAGGCCCTCCTTACTCCAAGATAAAGATTTTGCTAGGATCAAAACGTCAGGCCCTCCTAACTCCAAGATAAAGATTTTGCTAGGATCAAAACATCAGGCCCTCCTAACTCCAAGCATTCTTTATATTTCAGGTCATTATTTTGGCTGATGAGCAGTTTGCAGCAGTATTTTTATGATTTAAAAAAATTAAGTATGAATTGTTCAACTCAAAGGAAGACAGGAGCTCCACATTCTCATTTGGCTCAACAACACAGAACGAAAGGAAGAACGGAAGCAGATGTTCATAGGCATAGGAGGAGGAATGGCGGGTATGAGTGGGCTGGAACAAGGCATGGGGATAGAGACAAGGGGCAGACACCAGGGGTCAATTTCATAGCAAGCTGCTTAAGCACAAAAATTGGCTAAGCATGAAAAGTCTTCCTTGATCAAACAGGATTACCAACCAAATTTTCATGTGAGATTTACTACTTTTGACTTGTATTCGGTCATTGTTTGCCGAGCATTACATTCACAAGGAGTTTTGGCTGGCATACCGATTTTATTTTTTTTGGTGCTTAAGCAAAATTTGGCGCTTAAGCAGCTGTATGAACTTGGCCCCAGGATAAGGGATAGGGACAAGCAGGAGTGGTTGGGAGGGACAGCGGCAGGGACGAGGGGTATGAGGGCGGGGTCAAAGGAAAGGGCACACGGAGGGGATTATTAGATAAGACTTGAAACTATGCATGGTGGAAGTACTAGGTACATGTAGGTTTGTGCTGACACAATGTAATCACTTCTGTGAGAGTGTGCGGTTCTGAGAAGAACCAATGGTTTAATTGTCGACGTTCCAAACTGTTTGCTCTGTTCGTCCTCAAGAGGGTGACCCAATATAAAACCACCAATTCTTTTCAGAACCACACACTCACACAGACGAGATAACATGGTGTTAATGCAAACCTACCTTATTTCAAGGGGATTATTGTTTTTGTTTGTCACACAACAAATATAACAAGTTTTACAATAAGCATCACGAATGGAAAAAAAAAACGAAAACAAAAACATGTTACACTATAAAAAACATATTCATAATGTCAACGATGAAATTTTTGATGCAGCTCAATCTAGTCTTGCTAGACTTCAGTGGCAAGAATGAATATCAATGAAAGGGACGATTACTGAACGTCTATAGTGTCGGAACACTGACGGCTAATTCTGGCCACTTACACTACCCTCACTTTCCAAAACTCCATCCGAGCTGCTCGGGATGTTTAAGCAAGGCAGAGGAGAAAGAAAGCAAAGAGAAAGATGGAAGACAGTGAGTGTTCCGGAGGTGAAGGGGAAAGCAAAGCCCGAGCATTCTTGAAATCGAAGCATGATAAAGACCTGCATTCATCTCGTGCAAAACTTGCAAAAAGAAGGAAGGAATTTCCCCCTCAACAAGAGAATAGTATTACATACAGGAAGTGCATATCCGGAAAAGTGACACAAAATTATTGTTAATGCGTTGTCCAGTTCGCGGACGGAAAAACATTCATAGTGGAAGTTCCCCTGCTTATTTCAAAAGCATCGTTGTCAGTGCAAAATCCTGGCTATATAAATCACAGACCTTTAATAAAGAGACTGCATGCTTGAAAGTTATGTTCTTGTACGAGAAAATACAATTTTGTAAAGCAGCATGAACCATTGCACCCTTGGTCGTAATTCCCTTCAGAAATCAGCTATACATTTAAGATCAGGCTTAATGATAACGAATAGTGATTGCTGGTAGCCCACAATTCTGTCATTTTGAATAGCGAACGACAAAGGGCTGAAATTAGGAATTAGAATATTCATCCTGATGAATGGAATTTGTTATCGAAATGTCTAATCACGTCTTCCTGGGGGAAATGGATCATTATAATATTATGGTGAGCGACACTTCACGCAAATTGAACAAAATGTCTGACCACGTCAAATTCACAAGAAGAGCGTTTGATTTTTGGTGGCATATTGGTATGGCACCAGTCGTGTGGCTGAGGGCAAGTTTGCATGAAGGTGCGTTATTATTCACAAGTAGTCAAAGGTAATATCATGCTTTGGTTTTTGTCAAAGAAATGCAGATTCATGGGTAAAGATATCAAGGAAAATATAGTAACAGTAACATCTGTAAACTTTTCAGTCCCATAGGGTGCTCACTTTTTTGTGAAAACAGTGAAAAACACCCACAGTATTTTTAAATATTTTAAAATCTTTTCACATTTTTGATCTTTAAAAAATCAGCATTGTTTTTGGTCATTTGTTTTACTCTTTTGGATTAATACAGCATTACAGGCAGAACAAGTTTAAAGGTATGTTTTTACCATCCCAAACTTTAAGTATTTCTCTTTCGGTATGCTCCCAAAGTATGCTCCCAAAGCATGATAGTACCTTTAAAAGGTTCCAAGGAACTTTTTACTAGCATTGGCAGTTGATTGCAACCTAAACAAGCGAGGGCGCTATATAGGGAGCTAATATTTTTGTATTGCTAGGCAAGTTGATACTTAATGAATATTTACATACTAAAATGTGTATTAATCATCACTATTAGGTTTTATTATTCTTAATACTAACTTGGAGAAACCTCTTTTTAATGTACGGTGTTCTCTATAAATTTCATATGCTTAGGTTCTTATACCGGTACACTGTACATGTAATTGGTTTGCAGGTTTGAGGTGATCTGCAAAACACTGCATTTGATGCATCCATTGAAAGAAAATAAATAAATAAATAAACATACACATTAATTTTATACATACATGTATATACACAGAATTTAAAACAGGGATTCCCATGAATTTTTGTCAAATCCTAACCTACACTCAAAAACCCATTTTTTGCTTGTACTGTGGGGTTTTGAAGGACACTGGACTGTAGAGCCCATGCACTGTAAATTCATATGGGGTCTTGATAGTCCAACTTGATCCAAGCCCAAATAATATACCGTAGGGATACTGCACAGTGTGATTCTTTGAAGGCACATGACTACCGGTAGATAGAAATGGAATGAGGCACTATCACTTAATGGTATTATGAAGGGCTCATGCAGTATCCTCGCCTAAATGGCCAGGGGCCAATTTCATAAAACTGTTAAGCACAAACATTTGCTAAGCATAATATTTCTGTCTTAATCAAAACAGGGTTAACAACGAAATTTTCACATGTTGTGTATCACTTGTGATTGTTCTTTGGCTGTTGTTCGCTGACCATGAATATCAAATGGAGTTTTCAATGGTGGTTTGTTTTATTGGGCGAGACATTTTTGTGCTAAGCAAATGTGCTTTACAGTTTTATGAAATTGGCCCCTGGCTCAGGGGGAGAAAGAGGGAGTTAGGGTTAAGGGTTCAAAGCTCTATTCCCCCTGACAATTGTTTCACCTGATATGAGGGCAGATGTAGTCGTCTCCGTGCACACCGAGGCCCACGCACTCTACCTCCGGGGTGTGGCCGCTGTCCCACATGCCAGGGGTGCAGGTCTCGCACAGCCTGTCCAAGGTGCAAGGGATTCTGGGAAGGAGTCGGAACTGATGGAGGAGTCCGCGCGCCTGCGAGAAAAAAACATTTGAAGCACGTTATCTACATCGCTGCATTTTTAAGGTGGATACCTTGGAAAGCCTCCATGAAAGAAGAAAACCAAAATTATTATTAAAGGTAGTATCATACTTTAATTGGTAGGAAACCAAAAAAGAAATGTTCACAGATTTACCAATAACTTACAGGGTATGAAGATGGTGGTGGTAGAAACATACCATTACCATTTTGCTGCCTGATATGGTGCATTTATCCGGAAATTAGTAAAACAACGACTAAAAATCTTTTTGTTCTAAGATAAAAAACTAGAACAGCGAAGCTGTCATGGCTCGTTGCGGCCTTACGTGCAGTTACAAACATGATAGCAAATAAAAAAAAATAAAAAAAAACTGTAACATTTGTCTATTGTCTTTCCGGATTGAAATAATTAATTTTAAGAGAAAAAAAACAAAAAAACAACACCACCCAAAAAACGTTAAAATTTCACGCAGACGGCCGGCCGGACGGAAATCGATATTACATAGACTCGCACTGCTTCGCAGCAGCTCGCCATTAACAGTGAAAAGAAAGGACACTTAACATGTTTTTATTTTTAATTGGCCTATTAACTGACCTTTTTCAGGATGAGGTCACCATTCATTTGCATGGAGAGGTTGCTGAAATGCAGCAGCATATCATCCGATGGCAAATTCTGGAGACAAGATAACAGATTGAAAAAAAATGTACATAAAACGGAACAGAAATTAGCTATGGTTTACCTTCGTACCGATCAAGATAAGCTGTAAATACCAGTACATTGTATTCCTTGAATACAAAGCAATGAAATTCACATTCATTTCATCTTATCTATCATACTTTGGTAAGAAACCAAAACAGAAATCTTCACAGATTTATCTATAACTTACAGGGTATAAAGATGGTGAAGATGGTAGAAACACACTATTAAGGAATTTTCTGTCTGAAATGTTGTATTTATCAAGAAAAGAGTAAAATCACTTGACCAAAAACAATTTTGATCTTGGGAAGATCAAAAATCATGTGAAAAGATTTTCAAAATACCGTGGCCGTTTTTCACTGTTTTCTAAAAAAGTGGGCACTGTATGTGACAGGGATTTTAACAGATGACTGTTACTGTACCTTTCTTGATATTTCTGCCCATAAATGTGCATTTGTGAAAGGTTTGTCTTACAACAGTTGAAGTTGATAACATCAGAAATAGCTCCATTGCTTACTAAAATGGTGGCCAAATGATACTTCACTTTTTGGGCTGAGTAGGCTATCTTGAGCCACAAGCAGCGCTGTACTATCTTTGGTTGGCAGTGTCCGAGATTGTCAATTGTCTTTGTTACACCTTTGCTGAAAATGATCTCATGTTATCCTTCTACCTGATGTACGATATCCTCCCCGTAGATGGCGATAATAGCCAGACAGATGAAGAGATGGAAGTAGTCCGTCTGATAGTGGGCCCAGCAGGCTTCCCACATCTTCAAGGCTTCGGCCTCGCTGAACTCCCTCTTGAAGCAAAGAAGGATCCACCTGCAGAAACCGCAGATACAAGATCTTGTTTCACAACGCAACATACCAAGATTCTTTTTCTTATGTGGATCGGTTTGCGGAAACACCATGTAAGAATCATTCGTACTACTTCATTCACACTTCTCATAAGGTCTCAACGTTTCGACTTTCAAAAAGCCTGCTCTAGTCATCATCAGGAGACAGAATCTTTTTCTTGACGAGGCAAGACTATACTGGGGCCAATTTCATAGAGCTGCTAAGCACAAAAAAATGCTAAGCACAAATAAATGTCTTGCCCAATAAAACAAACCACCATTAAAAATTCAATTTGGTAATCATGGTCGGTGAACAACAGCAAAAGAACAATCACAAGTGATACACAATAAATGGAAATTGGGTCGTTAATCCTGTTTATATTAACCATTGAAAGGTGAACGAAGAAAAATTGACTGGAGTGGGATTCGAACCGGCGACCTCCTGCCAAACGAACAAAGATAATTGACTATTAGGGACACCACCAACGTAGGGCTGGATGGCTCAGTTGGTAGAGCACCTGTATGGTATTCAGGAGGTCGTGGGTTCGAATCCTGTCATTTTTTCTTTGTTCAGCTTTCAATGACTTAAAAATTCAGTCAGTTGAGTTTCCCTGAGGTTATTTGATGACTCCCTTTATTAAAATTTTTCTGCAAAGCAGGGCCGTGAAATTGGCCCAAGGCCATTTTTCTTTTGGTTAAGTAACCCTTTACCTTCAGCAATTGAGTGAAAGGCATGCATTACACCCACCTGTGGCAAAATAGAAGATCCATGGCGTCATCAAGGTAGACCAGGTGGTTCCAGAAGTCAGGCAGCATCAGCTTAATCAGTGCCCTCAAGTAACCCTACAAGCCAAAGGAATACAAGTACAGACATTTACTTTATATCCACGCTTATAAGGCTAATGGTTAGCAGCTTCATGAAATGGAAATTGTGCTGTAAGCTAGGGCTGTGCCGGGTACCTGACAAACCCGACCGAAAACAACGCGTACCTATCAGAACGGTTCGGTCAGAATATTTTTACGGGGATCTCTCACTGATACGATGTATGAATCATGTTTTCAATGTCGGTGTTCGATGTTGGAAACAAAAATTGTCCCAAGTTTTTGCTGGGCCTGTCATGTTGGTAGAAATAGCTCATGAAAAAGCTGAAAAATCAGCTAAAGGTCTTGGGAGGGTCTGGTCAATTCACTGACCAGTAATATCTAAGCTTGCCTGGCGTTGCGCTCTGGTACTCACCAACAACCATTATGCAACATATTTTCAGGTTCTTAATTTCTTATGTTCTATATTGAATTGTGGGTACCCGGATGGGTACCCACCTGTATGGCAACCGGTATCCAGTTCCAAAATTACTGGTGAAAGCACAGCCCTAATGTAAGCACAAGATTGGCTGCTAAGCAGCACTTTATAACCGGTCCCCTTGCTTGTTTACCAGCTGTTTCTCCATGTCGTCATCCTTGGGTGAGCTGACAAAGATGACGTCATCCATGAGCCCCACCAGGCACCAGAAGGCATCAGCCTCGTCTTGAAGCTCAGCTAGGACAGGGGCTAGGAGGTCTGACATGCCCTGGGTGTAGCCAAGGATGGGCTTGTATACAGCAAAATTCAGCAGGATGTTCCTACAAATAATAGTTTAATAGAAAGGAAATGGTCTTTGACTATTGCGAAACCCATTAAAAACATAAGCAAAGTTTTATCATTAGCCTTGCGTAAAGTTGCGTAGTGACTACACTGCTCTATGCTGTTCATACGCTAATCTACACTGGCTTAAGCTTTCACGCTGGGCCTTACATACAGTTACGTAGTGCCATATGCTGTTCCTAGGCTAGTCTACTCTGGCTTTAATACATATCAATACGCTGAAGACGCAGAAAAACTTGGCCGAGAGTACACAAAAAAATTAAACATGTTGAATTTTTTGCGTAGTGACTACATGTACGCTGTTCCTACACTAGTCTACCCTGGCTTAGGCCCCTTTCACACCGGGCCTTCAGTGCAGTTACATAGCACTACGCAGTGACTACACTGCCATACCCTGTTCCTATGCTATACTCCATGCTGGCTTATGTAACAATACGCCGAGGACGCAGAAGGACTACGCCGAGAGTACGCGAAAAAGTTTAACATATATAACTTTTTGCATCTATCTCACACACTCCTTCTGCATCCTCGGCGTATTGTTACATAAGCCAGCACAGACTTGCTATAAAGGAACAGCGTATAGCAGTGTATAGCAGCGTAGTCCCTACGCAACGCTACGCAAGGCCCGATGTGAAAGGGGTTTAAGCTGCGACACGCTGAATAGGTTTTTCTTGACATATCACCATTTCTGAGCAAGACTAGATACATCATTCTTTTAAGGTTATAACTATGAGGGCGCCCTTCTTAAGCAACCAATGGCAAATTGGTCACTGGGGCTGCTTTTAAATGGTTCATGCACATGTAAAACTGTAGGACTGGTTTTAACCCACGTCATAGTGGTGATATAACACATACACTAGATGTACCCTTTCCAGTCCAATTATGTTCTGCCAAGTTACCCTCATGCAGTATAAGAGACTGGTTCCTCTATACTATAGGGTGGAGGCATTTGTTATTGCTTTGGTAGGGACTACCGGTAGTTCAAGGTAATATCAGATACAGATAGAGGTACAATCATACTTTGATAGCATACCAAAATAAAAATCTTCACAGATTTACAAATAACTTCTAGGGTATAAACATGGTGATTGTAGAAACATACCGTTAAATTTTTTCTGCCTGAAATGCTGTATTTATCCAGAAAACAGTAAAACCAATGAATTGACCAATAAAACAATTTCGATCTTCGGAAGAACAAAAACCTTGTAAAAAGACTTTAAAATGCCATGGGCGTTTTTCACTGTTTTCTCAAAAAGTGGGCACCGTATGAGACTGACATTTTCACAGATGACTGTTTAATACTGTATCTTCCTTGATATTTTTGCTCATGAATCTGTATTTCTTTGACAAACACCAAAGTATGAAATTACCAATGGGTGTAGGTACCCAGTCCTATTTATATTGTGACAGGCCATTCACTGTTTTCTGAGTGCAGGCATTAATGCCATTTGCACTTATACATGCAATTCATTCGCAAAATCGTTTTCAGCTCTGAAAACCATCGGACTGACCTCATGATGTCAATGTTGGGATTATTATCGCCCTTGAAGTAGGGATGGCTGCGATCAGTGCGTACCACGTCCTTGTCCACTGTGCACTTGACCGTCCGGAAAAACTCCTCCTGCTCATCCCCACTCAGTGACAACCTTTAGTGAGGAGAAAGTTGAAGAAAGACAGCAATGATAAGAAAGAACAAGACGAACCTGGTAGTGCTAGGCAAAATCTGGTGTGTATGTAAAAACCTACATATGTATGTAATCACATGTGACATGCGTGACATGTGCGATTTATGGTATACATATATGTCTTCTTCAACATGTTCAATGTGATCCTCACTTTCAGAATGCTTCTTACGATGTTACTTTTTAGATCAAGCATTCAGATCCAGTACATGCAATGTTTCTTTTAAATCCAAGTTTGTGAAAAGCGTGTTTCTACTTGGCAAAATGAACAAAATGACTGACTGAAATTCTACAGTTTACACTTTTTGGGTTGCTGAGCATGAGCCAAACGTTGGCCAGATAATTAAATACGGGCCGGTTAACCTATATCTGGATAAAAAGCCCAGCGCTAGTCAGGCGCGGTTCTAGAGCCAATATTTTTGGGTGGCTAGAAGAGCCATTTTTTTGGGGGGGGGGGGGGGGTGGGGGGGGGGGCAAGAAGACCCAATATTTTGGGTTCTTCTAACACTCGCTTCTGCTATGTCTTATTAGGGGTAAAAAAAACGTGCACAATAGCCCACACAACACGTTTTTTTATGAAATTGCCACTTAATAACTGAAAAAATCCAGTATTTTCAACAAAAAAATGTTCACTTGCGTAGAACCGTGGATGACGCTAGTACCTGGGCATTTAATACGTTTAAGTTCCGTGGTGCACAAGCACAAAAAATGTCAAGCTTAGCAAAATGTTGTGCTAAGCAGGGCCGTAATTTCTAGGATGGCCTACCTCTTGTGATTGATGGCTTCATACTCTTCCCGTCTCTGTCCTCTGAAGGCATTCCGCTCTTCCAGGGTGGAGTCAAAGGCAAAGTAGTGCAGGAGGAAGGGCCAGATTTCCCGGCGTAGGTACTCGTCAATTCCTCCAAAGAAGATGGCCTGAGAAGGAGATGAATAATTAAGAATCAGCTGACAGTTCCATGACTCAAATTGACTTAAAGGTCAATAAATTTGGAAAGATAAATTTACCAAATCCCTGATAACAAAACAGAATATTGCTGACACGCTCACGAATGTACGGACTTGCATTTAGCTACCATGTATTATCTCCTGGACCCTGGCCGTGAGAGGCAAGAGCTCCGCTTGCTACGCTTCACCAAAGAAAATCTAGCAGTCACTCAAAATGGGCTAGCTATGACACTGGCCCTCTTTCTCTCTCTCTCTCTCTTTACCTTTCTGAGTTCATAGTTGTCCTCCACCTGCCCTCTCTCGTTGAGGTAGGACCACCACATCTCCTCGTTGACTTCATCATAGACGCCTTCCTCTGGATGGCAGTCGGCCTGTCGCATCCTGGACTGCAGGATGGTGAACTTGTGGTAGAGCTTGTCCCCGTCCTTGTCCAGGAGCTTGCTCTGTAAAGTCAGAAAAGAATTGGATGAGGGTGAGGGACTCGCTGGAAGAATTTGAGGAGGGACTTGATGAATGACTTAAGAAGCTTCCAAGAGGACTAAAGCAGAGTAGGCCTTGATGTTTCAAGTAAAGGTTGTTTTAAAGATTCTGTACACTGATTTAACAATTTCTTACCTTGGTCTTTTGTTTCACACAGTACTGCCAGTGCTCAAAGACTTTGGCAAGTCGTTCCAGCCCACCGTGGTGGAAGTGCAGTATCTTATACTGGCTCTCCTGGCTGGCGATGACCAACTGACCGCTGGTACTGCTCTCCCCGCTGAAGAACACTCGCAGCGAACGCATGTGGCTCAGGTCGACAGAGAACACGCCGCACAGCTGCTCCTTGGGGGTGGCGTGAGGGGATGTGGATCCCGCCGAGGTGTACTCGATGGAATTCGCCGGGAAGGTAAGATTGTGGCTGACATGGGGGCTGGCGGGAGAAGTAAGTGATGGCGGGGTGCTCTGGTTGTATAAAGGGATGAACGGATCGAAGGGTTCGTTCCCCGGGCTGGATGGCAGGGAGCCAGGGTCCGGGTTGGAGGTGGTCGGGGTGGTAGAGGAGGACACAGAGCCCGGGCGGTCAACTGAGTCCAGATCTGAGTTGTCCTGCATGTCCCGGATCATCTGATCTCTCATCAAGCACCGGAGTGGGGAGGGCAAGGAGCTGGGGTTGGAGGAGGCTGAGCTCAGGCTCTCCTCGATGGCCTTGTTGTTGGAGTTGTTCATCGTGGCATCTACCGGGTTGACCATGAGGTCCTTTGGCCTCTCCAGCTCGACGGGAGTCGATGTCTTCAGGGGGATTGACTGCTTGTCTCCTAGTAGAACAGCCAGCTGAGCATCTGTCGAGAGGCTGTCACTCTCCGATGAGCCGCTGGCGTCACTTCCTCTCTTGCCAGCAACACGTCGAGAGACGGGACTCTCTGTATTTGAGTTTGGCTCACTTGAGCCTTCACTGACATTCCTACCATCAACAGGCAAGGCTTTTTGGTCAACAGCAAGAGAACAACCATCGGCAGACCTGTCTCTCTCTATTCCTGAATCCACTGGGCCTGTTCTTCCTCCATCCCCACAACTAAGGTCTGCTCCTGACAAGTCAGCATCTGAAGACGAGCCTCCATGTGTGTCCATTCCGCAAACCCCGTCAGTTGAAGATGTGGTTGGTCCTGATTGTTCCACATGATTTGCTTCTCTGACGGGAGACACCTCGGGGGAGCTCCTAGGCGACAGCCGCCGGTGTCTATTCAGAGAGGAATTCGGTATCCAGGTGAGAATCAAGGAGGAGGAGATGTGCCCGTTGCCTTGAGACCTGAGGGTCAGGTAGCCCGGGTAGTGCTCGGCCCTCTTGGCGAGGCTGGAAGGAGGATGAACGCAGACGTTGTTCTTGCAGTAGATGATCTCACCGTCCAGCGGGGGCGCCCGGACATACTCCGGATCCGAGATGCCCAGGAAGTCACTGAACTTCTTCAGCAAGAAGGTCATGGTTGGAACAGGGAAGGCCCTACGGCAACTTGCAGAGGGATGCAAGGATGGAGAAGCCTCTCGCTAGGAAAACAGATGTGGACTTACATGTAGGAAGCTCCGAGGGAAGTCTGTCTCATGCTGAGACTGCACAAGAAATGCTGGCTGTGTCTCACCTAACAGGAAACATTCATGAAAACAACAGACTGTAAATATACATGTACAGTAAGGTATATAATGGTGACCATAAAACCATCAGTATGAAAAGTAAAATTTCTAGCCCTGACTTTAGGTAGTTAACACATGATCAGTAAAGGTCGCAGAACAGCAAGTGCTCACACTGAATTATCCAACATGTACATTAAATAACACTAAATAAAACATTAAATAAAATTTGAGCTCAATCTGAAATCTGAGTCATGAAAAAATAGCCAAAAAACAGACTCAATTAAAACATAGAGAATGGATACAGCATTTTCATGATTTTAGGTGAAAACATTTTAACGGTACATGTATGTTTCTAACAACACCACCATCATATCCTGAATGTTATAAATTGTATGTGATACGTAAATCTGTGAACATGTCTGTTTGAGTATGTTATCAATCCTGTACCTTGAAAACATGATTGTAGGCCCGCTCAATTAGAATCACGTAATTAATCAATCTTGCATATGTGTACAAAAACTGTACAATATGTAATTTTCCAGTTGAAGGTTGATCTACAGTAATTTTTAATTTGAATAATGATCATTTGAATAAAACTACATATGATGACTAAAAAAAGTACTAACATTGTACATGAACATACTTTACATGTAGCTTAATTGATGTACAGTACAGCACCGGCGCACCCAGGATTTTGTCTTGGGGGGGGCTCAAAGAAAAATTTTCTCCCACAAAACATTTTGTGACTCCCCCCCCCCATTCCTCCTCCCCCTTTCCCTCCCCCCCCCTTTTTTTTCCTTTTTTTTTTTTTTTTTTTTTTTTTTTTTTTTTCAGGGACCCTCTTGGGGGGGGCTCAAGCCCCCCGAGCCCCCCCCCTGGGTGCGCCACTGCAGTACATGTATATGACACTGACAGACAACATCACACACTACACCCATACTTGAAGTCTTGGTACATATGTACAGTGTACATCCACATAAAAGATACAGTGTAAACACCTGTATATGTATACGTATGTAGTTGTGTACATGAAGATGAACATGCTAAGATCACAATTAAAATGAACAAATGGGTTTACTACAATCGGAATCAAGCAAGAGTTCTACATGTAACCTGCGGAAACAATTTACATGTACATTGTAAAAAGATGCGAGCCATACGTGTACACTGTACATACATGTAGAGTGGCTCAGACAACATCTGTCCTGTCTTTATTCCCGTTGATCAAACACACGTGACAGAGATGAGTGGTACGATCATGCAAACAGTCACCTTCTAATCCTCGTAACACATTCACATAGTACATGCCTGTCACGACTTTGCCAAGAATAATTACGTCAATCCGGCCACGTCTACATTTATACATGTCAGAATGACGCAAAGAGGTCATTACTGCATTATAAATGCATGGACATGTACCAAGTGTCCATAATTTATTGAAAAATGTGATCCACGATGCAAGTACTCAGAGGTGTGTCGGTTAGAACCGAAGAATACAAGAAATTCAGAACCCCTCCCCCTCCCCATAACCACTTGTCTCTGTGTGCACAATCTGCTATTAACACGGGCCCGGGAGAAGATATTGAAAATGTGGGGCCTGTACTGACCACACCACTCACCCAGATGTAGTAGAGATACTGTAATAGATAGTGTGTACTGTATAGCAGTCAGACTGCCAGCCCACTGGCCAGCTGTGTACATGGGCACAAAATTGTAATATTTCAATCATGTACATAATATCTTAATGTACATACATGTGTGCATGCATCTTGTGTCACCCTATACCATGTAAACAGTGTACAACATGTACACATGTTATACACCCATGTACACGTATGTGTACCCTTGCCACAAATACTGCATCTAGGCTATTATTCTAATTTGACCAACATTTTACATTTTAAAACTCTTGTCATCCCACTGCCACCCCAAAAAAATTATGCATTTAATAAATAAATTCCAAATTTTGCTGAAAATCCACACTTTCACCAAATTTTGAGAAATATTGAAACATAGGGTCGTACTCCCCGAAAATTATTTTCAATTTGTTTTCGATTTATACATAGTATAGATAAATATAAATTTATAAGAAGGTTATGTACATATGTACATTGCAATTTAGTTCTTGTAAAAAATTGAGATGAAGTACATGTTAGACGGGGATAATCTCTGACCAATCACAGAACCCGAATACACAAGAAAAAAAATATCCAGGTGTGTGTTATTTATATTCCAAGTTTATCATTTGGATTCTGGGGAAAATTGGTGCAGTTACTTGCTTACTTACTTATACTAAAGGTACTATCATAGTTTGGTAACATACCGAAATTGAAATCTTCACAGATTTACCTATAACTTACAGGGTATAATGATGGCGATGGTAGAAACATACTGTTATAATTTTTCTGCCAGAAATGCTGTTCATACATATATCTAGAAAAGAGTAAAACCAATGACCAAAAACAATTTTGATCTTTTAAAGATAATTTTTTTTTAAATACATGTACCTTATGCTACGGCCATATTCACAGTTTTCTAAAAAAGTGGGCACAAGATGGGACTGAAATTTTCACAGATGACTGTTACTCTATCTTCCTTGATATTTTTGTCCAGGAATCTGCACTTCTTTGACAAAAACCAAAATATGATATTACCTTTAGGCCTAATAGTTCTTGTAAAATTTTTAATTTTTAGATACATTTTATACATATCTAAACAAAATGTGTCTTACAAGTTACAGTATATGTACAATGCATGTACATGTATAATGTACATGTGCATACATACACTGCAAGACAGGTATAATTTCTGAAGGATCAAAGAACCTGAATATCCTGAATATAAGAAAAAATCTTCAGGTGTACGTGTATTACACGTATATTCCTTGTTTATAATAATCAGGCTTCTGGGTAACATTGGAGCAGGTAAAGGCCACTTTGGTCACCATATACATGTATACAATGGAGGTCTGCCGGGTCTGCCCTGATTACAACAGAAATCTGTGTCACCATTGATGACAGATCATAATGAAAATAGCCACAAAATGTCGTCAGGCTGGGCAATCAGCGATCTGTATGCATCAAAGTATAATTATGCATGCACGCCAGTTTGGATGGCCTTATTTTTAGTAGACTGTTTGTTGCCAGCGAAGTGACCGTTCCGAGAAGAAGAATAAAAAAGAAAGAAATTAGGTTCCACCTCCATTCCTAAATTCTTGCTTTCTTTCTAATTAAAGGTAATATCATACATGTATGTACTTCGATTTTTGTCAAAGAAATGCAGATTCATGAACACAAAAATAAAGAAAGATACAGTACTAACAGTCATCTGTGAAATTTTCAGTCCCATGCGGTGCTCACTTTTTTAGGAAATAGTGAAAAACGGCCAAATTATTTTTAAAACTGCTTTTTCTAAATTCTTACTTTCTTTCTAGTTAAAGGTAATATCATGTACAGTACTTTGATTTTTGTCAAAGAAATGGAGATTCATGAACAAAATACAAAGAAAGATACAACAACAGTCATCTGTGAAATTCCAAGTCCCATACATGGTGCCCACTTTTTGAGAAAACAGTGAAAAACAGCCAAAGTATTTTTAAAACTGTTATTTTTTATCTTTAAAAGATCAAAATTGTTTTTGGTCATTGGTTTTACTCTTTTCTGGATAAATACAGCATTTCAGGCAGAAATATTTTAACGGTATGTTTCTACCATTACCGATCTTTATACCCTGTAAGTTACAGTGTATATAGGTAAATCTGTGGAGATTTCTGTTTCGGTATGCTACATGTACCAAAGTATGACAACAACTTTAAACCCACAAGAAAAGAGGTCCTATAAATAAAAACACAAGCACTTGATGGAAATACACCGTATAGGCTAGGCCACCACTGTGCCCACTAAGTGGAGCCAGAAAAAAACCACCAAATTTGAGGACAATTTTTTGCTTTTTGTAACCAGGAAAGGAGCAACGTGCAGTAGTTGGCAATCCGATGTTATAAAAGTGTACATATGCACAGGTGGTTCAGATGAAAAATGAAAAAAAATCTAATTATTAATCACAGCATGATCTGTTTTGTGGTATATACAATGTACATGTACAGAACCTAATGTACAGTATTGCTGACTGTAGGCAAGCCTACATGGGTTGTGAACTGTGGAACAGACGTGACAGATGTTCAGTCCTGAGGTGTATTTTTTTTCCTTTTTCCACCCATCCTATGCATTTATGACCCATACATGAAAATGAATCTAACATATTTTTTCCACACACGTGCCAATACTGGGCAATCTCATTCTTTGCTTTATTTATTTAGATTTTTTTTTCATTTTTTTTTTAATGCAAATTTCCCAGTACAAGGTCATTACGACCTATGTACGTGAATACTTTTAGTTTGTTAGTACTGTACATGCTAATGAAATCATGCAATGGAAAAAATCAATCCCTCAAAATTTGACAGGAAAATATGAGCTTGCAGAAACCCTTTTGCAACCTTCAAGCGCCACCATTCTTAGATGACTGACATTTTTACAGATGACTGTTACTGTATATTCATAGATATTTTGCCCATGGACAGATGGATGAATTTGCATTTCCTTGACAAAATCCAAAGTACCTCTAACCTCTAATTCTAACCCTAACCCACCTCAATCCTCCAAAATCCTTCTGGTCGTTTTGGAGGATTTCGGAGGATTCAGGATATAATGTCATTTTCAAGTGAGGACCACTTGAGGAGTGGCAAGGATTCAGGATAAACGCATTTTTTGAGGTAGGGCCACTGAAGGATTCTGAAGGATTCAGGAGTCAGGTACCTCTCATTTTGAGTATAAGTGAGATCACTGGAGGACTGTGGAGGATTCAGGATGAACGTAGTTTTTAACGTGTGACCATTGGAGGATTGTGGAGGATTCAGGATGGTACACAGTATTAAAATGCCCCCAGGGGGTTAGGGTTAATTAAAATTAATGTGTGGATATTTTATTCATTTATTGGATGAGTAATAATAGCAGTTCATATCAGTTTGCATCGATTCATTTGCCTCAATTTGCTCGTAATGTCTGAAGCTGGCTGGTGGAAGTAAAAAGAGATCCGATTAAGAATTGCAAAAATATCACAAGACGTGACGCGACAATCTTATGCAGAGTTGCCGCAAGAAACAGATTCATGAAATGAACGCTGCAACAAAATGCAAATTCCATGGCAAATACAATTACTACAGGTCTACAAGTTCCTCCTAGCGGATATAAAGATGGTGATGGAGGAAACATGTACCGTTAAATGTTTTTTCTGCCAGAAATGCTGTATACATATATTTATCTGAAGTGACGCGACAATTTTATGCAAAGTTGCGGTAAGGAGCCGATTCATGTAATGAACGCTGCAATGCAAATCCATGACAAATTCCTCCAGGTCTACAAGTTCCTGCTAACTTGTGGAATAAGCAACAGACGGGGAAAAACTTGGCCTCTCCTACAGAATAGCACAATGTGTTGTTGTTTTTTTCGCAAACCGTTATTGGCAGCGGGATGAATTGTGCCCCAGATACATGTATATATGTACATGGAAAATTAATTCAATAAGATTTCACCACTTGCTTGTAACTTGATTACATGGTCTAGTTCTTTAAAATGGGCCAAGTACTACATTGTAACTTCAAGCATTTTTAGTGTCCTTGCAACTGATAACCAAGGATCTATTTCCAGTGACGTTTGCATCTTGAGGGACATCACACTAATTCACTCACCACTTGTCCTTTTTTTTTTTTTTTCTCACAAAAATGTAAACCTGTTAGTTAAAGGTACAGTATACAGGATTGGTAACATTAACATACCCAAGTTACAGAAATGTTCACAGATTTACGTATTTCTTTAAGGGTATGAAGATGGTGCTGGAAGAAACACACCGGTACAGTTAAGATACATGTATATCCGCCTGAAATGCTGTATTTATCCAGAAAATAGTAAAACAAAGAATGAAAACAGTTTTGATCTTGGGTTAAATAAAATCAAAACCATTTTTTATCTTTTCCATACAGTATAAGAAAAATTGAGTCGGGTTTTCGCAATTTTTCTCGTGACTCAGATTGAGCTAAAATTTTCACCAGTTTATTATTTCATGTAGGCCTACATGCTGTGACAGTGTGAGTGCTTTTATGTGACCTTTACATGTACCAATCATGTATTATACATGCCAGTCCAATAACTGAATACAAATATACAGCAATAAAATAAATATGAATAAAATTTTGCCACTAGGGGAAAACAATTCTATGCAGCATGCACATATAAATTCCATAATTTTCCACTGATGTGCCTCCATCTTGTGCACACATAAATTGCATTCATGAACATTTAACCTAGATGGACCACTTGGCCATACCAAAACAATAATTTTTGTATGACACCAGCCTGTTTGCATTTTAAACATGAACATTTTACAATATCATTCAGAAATCATTAATTAATCAACAGATCAAGTATTCAACTGAAAATTTGGCATTAGGAAAACATTTCCACAACTTTCTGAAACCTTTCTCCATCAATCCGACAATTTTCCATTGGTAATTTTTTATCACATTATTTCTATTTGCTTGGGGCAAAACTGTTTCTGCTTGACCCTTTTGCACTCTGTATGAAAGCTATGTATGAATACAGAAAAGTTCCATAATTTATTAAAGAATATAATCTACATAATTACTCTTCATGGACAATTAATTTCCATAAAAGTTTTATAGCCGTTCACAATTACCAGTTGATTTTTACATTGATGTCAGGAAGGGATAATCTATATAATGCAAGCATAGCTCACAAAAGTTTTGTGTTTTCTTTCGGAAAATTATACATTCAGCTTTTTAATGAATGAATTATCTATGCTCTAAACTTAAATTCCGTACTGGTTTCTATTTGAGAGTGATGTAAATTACGTGAGTGAATAGCCTACATTTCAAGTAAATAGGGCTCTGCTCTGAGCTTTTGGTAGAATACGCCCTTTATATCGACAGCTATAGTTACCAGGATGTTCCGACAAATTTCACAACATGCAAATTAGGCTTGCCCTTCACCGACGTGGATGAGCATTGTATACTCAGTGCTTGTGAGCACGTGAGAAAAAATCACATGCTTGCTCAGGTGGGATTCGAACCCACGACCTCCTGCTTACTACAGATGCCTTACCTGCTAGGCCACCGAGCTAGCTGGGGTCTGCAGTGTGAATCGAATGATTCACCCTGAAATTTGAAATTTCACAACATTTATGTGTACATGTAAGTTAATTGGGTGACGTGTGACTTGTTTGTCCGAACATCTCTGAATGTGACGTCACGAGCGCGGAGCCCTATTCACCTACAATGGCAGGGCAGGGCTACATTAACAATAAGTGATCAAGTTTTATGAATTTCCAAGGATTAATAATCGATACCACTTCCCTGCAATACCATTTTACATGACATAGTCACCACACTATGAGGGGTGAGTCAAAAAGAAGTTGACCATGATTTGATGCTTTTCAAAAGAAAAAAAATGAGACTCTAAAGTTCAGTTTTATATTGCTACAGGCATTCTCTCCTGCTTTATATTAGCAAAAAAGACAAAACAAATTTATCATTCCTAAGAGGAGTTACAGGTGTATGTTTATTTCAAAACCTGTACTCATTTTGTTCACTTTTCAATTGCTTAAAAGTACATAACTGTACCATATATTGATTTAGATCTTCATTCACGAAGCACAGGATGTCAGGTCAAATTCAGGTAAAATTTTCAGAATTGCACATGCGCAGTTTGTTCAAGCAATCAAACCAATTCGATTACGGTCGCTGTTTTCCGCCCGTGTGGACACGCCAGAAAATAATCGCAATTTCGAACTGCAATTCAGATAGCACTTTTTCAGTTTGTGTGAACAGGCCTATCATTTCCACTGTATGATGTACACGTACAGTATTATAACCATAGTAGTCCTTGCTCTATCATATGGTATTAATTACTAACCACAGGCCTAGCAAGAATGTCAAGGCAGCAACTTGTACTTGGAACAAACAGAGACAAAGGTATTTTGTTTGGCTTTTGTTTTTTGCCTCAAAAGAGACAACAACTCCATCCTTGGGAATGTACATGTACAGTATATGTACTGTACATGTGTACACATGCAGACGCATTCACAACAAACACAACAAAATGAAATTGATAAATTACAAGGACAATGCAATCAGAAGCACACATGGTTGATCAACATCAACCCAACACAATTAATTTTGTAGATGAAATTTTTTTTTTTTTCTCTAGTTATTTTCCCATTTTGTTTAAGTCCACACAGTAATTCAGGGCCAAAATACTCAATTGATTAAATAACGGCGAACGAAAGTGACGGGCTCTTCTGGGCTGTAGTATGCAGAGCAGGCAGCCACTCATTTTGAAGTGGAATAATGCATGAGATCCAACAAAACTACAATTCAATTAGAAATGAATAATATAATGCTGTAATGGCCATGGATAACCCACACTAAAAGGATGAAACGTGAGGATCATATATAATGCATATGACTACCAAACCAAGTTTTGTGTGCATACTGTAGATACGTGTGTAACATACATGTGTACAGTGTACTATGTGAGTGCAGTCTGACAGTGAGTGAGTGACCTTACATGTATGATGAGAGCAATTTCTATGAGTTCAAAATATTACTTTTAGCGTGGAAAATAGTCAACGGTTTAGCACCAGGGTTATTTCCATGAACTTATTACACCATATACATATTCCTCAACGTAGTCTCCGATCATCTAATAAGTGTCTTCTTATGACACCTAGGACACACACTACTTATGGGAATAGGGCATTTTCATCAGCAGTACCAGCTCTCTGGAATACTCTACCGATAGGCATTCGCACATCTTCATCCTTAGACAATTTCAAATTGCAACTTAAGACCCATTTGTTTCAATCACACTTTAATGAGGTACTCCTCTGATCCTTATCTTTGTATAAATAATAATCTGTATCAATTTTTTTGTATCATTTCTTTGTATCAATTATTTCCCCTCTCCAGCGCCTCCGAATAGTTTTCTAGATAGATGGCACTATGATTATTATGTTTTCTTGTTTAAATGTTGTTGATCTCTTTAGTATACAGCTAAAGATCTATAGGGTTAATTTTTTTATTTTTGGAAATTCAGTTTCTTCTGCCATTTTTCTATTTCAGTTTTAAATTTGACTTAAAACCAGTACGGATTAATTGGACTGGAGGTCTTAGGGTTCAATTTGTGAGTCAAATTGTATCTGGTTGCCACAAGTGCACGATCACAGCCTGTATCAATGCCCAATCAGTTTCCTACTGCCTCCGATGAAAATTCAACATTAGCCGAGCATCTCCAGAGACCAGGCCTTTTATCATTGCATGGGATCATGGGATGAGGTGGAGGTTTTTTTTCTAATAATCTTGTTTGCCTAAAACTAATCCTTGAACTTGCAAAAGGAGCCCAGGGGAATAGAAAGATGATTAAAAAAAAACATCATCTTGTGAGGGCGAGCAGGCGCAGACTATTAAGTCTGGTATGTAATGTGTACTAATAATATGCTGATAATTACTTCAATTTTGTCTGTTTACATAATAAGAACACTATATTAATTGTTGTTGCCGGATTGTTGCTGTTTCTGCTGGTGCTGGATCATAGCAATCTGGATCGGCGGATCCCGATCTATGTATCTTGGGGCCAATTTCATAGAGCTGCATAAGTGCCAATGTTTAATGAATTTTTGTAAGCAGCAAAAACCTTGGTTTAAAATGGAATACTGCCAGCCAAAACTACAAGTGAATGCTATATCTATGCTCAGCAAACAATGACTGAATACAAGTTAATTAAGCAGTAAACATCACATGAAAATTTGGTTGGCAATTCTGTTTGATCAAGGAAGTCTTTTCATGCTTAAAAGCAAAATGAGTGCTTTCAGCTCTATGAAATCGACTAACCATTATTAAATTTGTAAATTTCATGCTTGAGTGCTGAGTGAAATATTGTTTCCTGAAATTTTGCTTACACCGGCTCTTCATTACTAAATGAATAATTATGGCCCAATGTCATTCCCAATGCCATCTGTTTTTGAAACACATCGACACAACGGAACCTGTTAAAAGTTTCATTAAACATGTTAAAATTAGGCATTCACATTTTGCAGTAAACCAGTGCTGACTAGCCTATACATGTATTTAAGATTTCTGTTCTTTGAATGACGTTTTTGTAGCATTGATGCATTTCATTTGAATACAAGGTCAGCTGCAAATGTACCAGTACATTTATTTTGCATAGATACAGTACACATTATACAAATTTAATACGATCTCTTCAAGTTCAAATGTTGCAACGAATCTACGAATTTGACGAAACTATTTCATAAATGCCTCCTGTCAACCGATTACTACTTTCGGTACTGAATTTGCAAATCTGTAAAGTAGACTCGCTGCTAGTCCCCACATTGTCGATATTAAGCACAAAACTATGGCAAGCGCCCTCAGTGGCAGCGAGAAGTTTAGATCAATGTTGCTGGCTGCATGCAATACGTGTACCACGGTGCCCCAAACCCACAAGTTGACTGGAAACCAGTCTACTTAAGATGGTGTAATAGCAGAATGAACGTGAATGCAGGCTACATGTTTTTAGCCTCGCCGTCAACCTTGAATGTTCAGGCCCAAGTTGTTTTTGTCACAAATCTAACAAAAACCAACCAATTTAACCAATAGACTAGAAATACTGCCTTTTTAATCTGACCGCAAATATCTCTGAAAGCAACAACGGATTTGTAAATCCGTAAACGAAACTGGTTTCGTCGTACCCATAGAGTTAAATAACAAATTCTGCTCACTCTGCGGGTGATACATTCAACCATGCCCAACGCCATTGCCTAAGAAAATATGCGCATCCCCTTTCAATTGTGCGTACATTCGTACACTGGTTCGTCGTGCGCGCAGCCAGCCAAGTGAATTAACCGGGCGAGATGGTTCCACACATTGCGTCTCCCGTCGTGTCACGCATAGTGCGCGCAGTTGAGTAACATCCGGGCCATTTGGACTCATTTGGACTCTACTGCAGCTGCTCAGTCACGATCACCCTACAAAAATGGCGGCTGCGCGTCCATATTGGAGTGCAGACAACACGCACATTGAATACGCAGCGTGCACTAGTTATTTAATTGACTCTATGGTCGTACCGGATTTGCAAATCCGACGATTTGAAGATTCGATCCATTTAAAATGTGTCACCTGGTCACATTGTCAATGTCAGTGAAGTCCTGGGATACAGTATTGAGCATGTTGTGGAAGGAACTTGCTCACTCATAACAGTACAAACCTATAGGCTATGGTAAAATGTCATCATGGTCATCTCTAGAGGGCTATGCCGGAATGGGGTTAGAGTGCTTTCCTTTAGTCCACAAGGATTATTTTTGGACATGGCTTCTAGTTCTAGTTCAACAGTAAACTAACTCAACTAAATACATGTGTGTTGACAAGCTGTGATGCCCTCTTCAATACTAGCGCTCCGTACTAATGACGTCACATGAGTGATTTGGCCGCGCGCGCACGTACAAAATCCCCGGATGTCAGACAAGCATTGACTCACGGCACATACATGTAGTATAACTATACACCATGGCTTGCACGCACACACAACCACACGTTGCAATGTTTGTCTGAGATCCGATGTGGCGTCACAGCATTCAGCCAGCTATTTTTAACCGAAGTGCTGAGTGCTATTGCAAGCAAGGTTAAATTTGTGGAACTGAAATTGGAAAGAAGAGCAAGACTCCATTCTCCAACTTCCAAGTCAACCAAGAGCTGAAGAGGGCAGGGCTTTGATTTTTGAGGGAAATTATGGGGGTCTGAAAATAATTATTGTAGACTAAAGCACGTTAACCCCGTAATCTACACAACCATTACATATCCCCCCGTTAGTTTTTTTTTTTTAAAGAAGAAATTTCACCCACCTGTTGACCACTGGAACTTGTCCGAAGTAAGTGCCCACTGGCACAGTCTGTACTGCAGTCCGTACGTCAATGCTTTTCTACTCCAATTCAAGCCGTTGAGGGCACTAGCCACTGAATTAAGGTTTACGACGACAGTTTCATGACCTCGAATCTCTAATTCACACATTGACATGATAAATGAAAGTGCCGTAGGGTAGTGTAGTGCTCGCTGGTACTCGGTAGAGTCTTGAAGTTTTTGTTCTAAACCTGACACGGAGTGTGAACCAGCGAAGTTCTATTTACAACGCATAGCAACAACAAGCGAAAATGGCTGATAACGAAGACAGGTAAGGTCCTGAAAATATTGCGATTTTTTCGTAATTGGAGAATTGATTACTTTTGAAACATGACCAATAAATTAAGATGACCCTCCAGTCACGACTTGTATCAGTGGGATTGCAGAGGGAAACTTAAATATGTGACTTACAATGCAGTTTTGCACCGCAGTCAATGCCGGCTTTCTTTGACTTTGAAGTTTGACCCAGGCACAAGCAATGAACACTGATGAACCGCCACTTCACTTGTCACTCTGTCATTGTCACACTCACAGTGTCACTGCCACTATAAGTAGTAGGCCTATAGTGTTAGTCAGTGACACTGACTTGTTGATTATAGTCTAAGCAGAATACGTTAGTCGTTAGATTTTTTTTGGCATTAGCAATTACTGAATTAGCAGGTTAGTGACTTTTTGGTAATCCTGGGTTTTAGGTGGCTAAATTATTTTGGTCGCTAACTTCAGCCAATGCATCACAGCGTAGCGGACGGAAATTTATCGGCATTACATAGACTCGCACTGCATGCTTCACTGCAGCTCGCCAAAAATGAAAAAAATCTGACAATCAAATTTTCTTCATTTTGGCCCTCCATACAACAGTCCGCTGAAGTTAGCGACCAAAATAATTTAGCCACCTAAAACCCAGGGTTACCGACTTTTTAGTGTGCAGGGACTGAGGACAAAGTCACGCACGCTGTCTGTGAAAACAGGAGAAAAATGTAAGCACACAGCCTGATGAGCCATAGATTTTTTTTTCATTGCTAAGTAAAAAAACCATTAAATTTTATCTAGATATATAATTAGAAGTAGGTCTATGTTTTCTCAGATTCTAGCAAATTTGAAAAGGATACAATGTTTACTTTTTATTAAAGATATTGGAAGTTGAAGTTTGTATCTCAATTTTTGACAGCGCGGATCGGTGCTCGGAGCAACCTCCGATTTAGATAATCTTGGTGTCAAAAGAAAGCTTATACTATAGGGGCCTATTCTTCTCTTTCTAAAAATACCACTTTCCAAGAAGGCATTTTTTGTTTACAGTAGGAAAACAAAAATCTTAGCACAAAATCGCGAATGTTTAAAATGTTGAAACTAGATGGCTAAATCCAAAGCGGGAACCTGGAAATCCGTTTTTAAAGCACAAAGTAAAATTATGATCACGAGAACAATCTGGTTTCCACTCTCATTTTGAAAACTCTTGATCTGTTGGGTCTGGTTACCAGATTAACCATGCGTGACGTGACTGACAGGCTGTTTTTAAGTTCGCAACAAGCGGGTTAGAACGTTTTAATTTACACTGAAATATTGAAGAAATTTCTTCAATCTTCAGTTTTAAGAACTCAGGAACATTAACTGAAAGTCAAAAGTATCATTTTGGAACAGTAGAACTAGAAGCTGTTAAAGTTATTTTAGGGACCCCACTTGTCCACAATTGTACGATTGTATTAAATTATTTAATTGTATTAAAGTGAAATGTTTCTATTTTGTATAGTTCATGTTGGACAATTCTATGACAAATTTATGATTATTAATTACTCCTTGATATTGCTGGGACAAAACTGATTTCCAAACGGACAAAAGCTGTTGAACTAATTCTATTGACTAATGTTCACTACAAAAGCATGATAAACTCTCCATTAACTTGTGTTTTTAACTTTAAATGCTATTAGCTTAGTGGTTTATTTGGTTTTTTAACTTCAAATAGTGTTCAAGGCCAGTTGGATGGGGACCAGCCTGAGACTACAGCACAGGATGGTGAAGCAACAGAGGAACCAGCTCAAGGTTTGTGGTGTAGGAGACGTGGTCTAGCCAAAACAAAACATGCTTTCTTTATAACCATTTTTTAAGCTGGTGGTGACCCCAATAGTCAACCATCTTTGTTCATTTGGCAGTCAGAAGCCATGAAACCACGAACACACCGTAGCTTCCAACTGCCAAACGAACAAAGATGGTTGACTATTGGGGTCACCACCAACGTAGGGCTGGATGGCTCAGTTGGAAGAGCACCTGTACGGTATTCAGGAGGTCGCCGGTTCGAATCCCGCTCCAGTCAATTTTTCTTTGTTCACTTTTCAATGACTTAAAACTCAGTCAGTTTCCCTTGTGGTTATTTCACGAATACATTTTTTAAGCGTTTGTTTTTATCGAGCAAGGCATTTTGTGCTAAGCAATTGTTTTGTGCTTACTAGCTCCATGACATTGGCCCCTGGTGCTTTGAATCGCGAGATTTCAATGGAGGGATTGGCCAGATTTGTAATTTTCAGGACTTTTTCATGCTTTCCTTTTTAATAGGGGATAGCGAGATTTTTTTTTTTCAAGGGAAACACTAGTTTAGTTTTTCTAGAGATACAATTTTCAGGGATTGGTACTTTTTAAGCAGAAAAAAACTTGAGAAAAATCTGACATTCCTGTTTATCCTTGAAATTTAGAGAAAAAGTAATTTCATTGGAAATTGGCCAGCGTACGAGTTTGTCGGTGTACAAGTTGGTCTGTGTACGAGTTGGAGAGCGTACGAGTTAGTTGGCATGCGAGTTGGTCAGTGTAAAAGTTAGTCGATTTACGAGTTGGAGAGCATACAAGTTAGTTGGTGTACGAGTTGGTCTGTGTACGAGTTGGAGAGCGTACGAGTTAGTCGGTGTACGAGTTGGTTGGTGTACAAGTTGGTCGGTGTACAAGTTGGTCGATGTACGAGTTGGGACTTATGATTTGACCAGCATTCCTTTGAATGATTGTGTTTCAGAGAGTGAGGAGACTGCCGATGCTGAAGACAAGACAAACATGATGGACGTCGCTGGAGAACTGAATGTCCAGGCTCTTAAGGAGGTGAGTGGAGTCAGTTTGCTACTACCAGTACCAAGAAGCATTTCTTTCAGCATGCTTGTTTTCTAGACTCCCATGGCAGCTGAGCAGTGGTTAGGTTCTTCATGGTTTTTTATTTCTGTTCAGTCTATTTTTGTATTGCCCTTTTGCCTTAAAGGTAATATCATACTTTGGTTTTTCTCAAAGAAATGCAGATTTGTGGGCAAAAATATCAAGTAGGTTATACTCTTTTCTGGATAAATACAGTATTTCCGGCAGAACAATTTTAACAGTATGTTTTTACCATCACTATCTTTATACCCTGTAAGTTATTATGTAAATCTGTGTAGATTTATGATTTGGTATGCTACCAAAGTATCATTTTACCTTCAACTGGAATATTTGTATGTGTGGCGAGGGACTCTTTTAATTAACTTTTTTGTCTTTGCAACTTCATCAATTTTTAGTATCGGGAAAAGGATATTTCTGAAGTGCCTGAGGGTCAGGAGAGACCAGCGTCAGCCCAGCGTCCTGGGTCTGCACAGCGACCGGCTTCAGGGGAGCGGCCGGGCTCCGGGCGTCCAGCTTCTGGCAAGAGACCAGTCTCAGAGCAGAGAGCTGCATCAAGAGAGGGGTCGGTCAAGGAGCAAGAAGTGGCAGAGGGAGAAGCAGAGAGAGTGCCTTCAGCTGACCGTCCATCATCTGCAGCTAGACCCGGGTCAGCAGCCAGACCCGGGTCAGCAGCAAGACCAGGGTCAGCAGCAAGACCAGGGTCAGCAGCAAGACCAGGGTCAGCAGCAAGACCAGGGTCAGCAACTTCGGGTAAACGATCGGCTGCCGGTACTCCTGAGCGCCCACCGTCGAGCGCCCGGCCAGGATCTGCCCAGAGACCTGCATCAGGTCAGCGTCCGGGCTCAGCCGTGAGGCCTGATTCTGCTCAGAGGCCACCCTCTGGAGGGCAGCCTCTGGAGGATCCTAGACCGGCATCTGCTGCAGCAGAGAGACCTGGCTCGGCCACTAGGCCAGGATCAGCTACCAGACCCGTCTCTGACACTAGACGGTCCCCAGTCACCGATGGGATGGCTGGCCAGGATGATCAAGGAGACGTCTCCGGGCAATTGGACGAGGACACCAGTGGACCCGCCAGAAATTGGACAGGTAAGTGTGCAACCACTCAAAATCAACTTCAGTGTCAGGGTTTCAGTCTTTAATTTTACAGAATCAGGGGTGAAAAGTTGCAAGAATTCCACTCCGTTGCTTCCTTAAGGTCAGGGCTTGCTGAACTCGCTCTAAACAGTCACCATTTTGACGTACATTGCAGGCGCTGGAGGCAGTCAGGGTGGTGGTGGTGGTGACGACCGGTATCGAAACACCGAGTTGACACTGGTGGAGAGCGACCATGAGAACGAGGAGGAAGATGGAGAAGAAGAGGAGGATATGGCCGATGACTCGGACATGTCTGATGATGATAATGAGATGGTGGTGTTGGACCCTGATCATGTGAGTAGAGACAATTGGCACAGGGAATTTAGAGCCCGTCGGGCTTTTTCAAAAGAGTTTCAGACCTTTGATGTCCAGAGTCTTGGACCTAAATCAAATGTCAGTTTGAAACTAAAAGTTCTGTTAATACGGGCGTTTCACAATAGTGCGGCAACATGACTTTTGCAACGCGTTGGTCAATTTGTTGACAAACTGCGCATCTTTCCACATGCGCAGTTTGTTGACAAAATTAATTCCGCGCATTGTGTTTGGCCAATGCGTTGCAAACTCATGGTGCCGCACTATTGTGAAACACCCGTATTAAAACTTTTTATACTTTGACAATCAATTTTACCCTTCTTTAAAATGTGACACTAATTGTTTGCTTTTTATTAAGCGCCTTTAAACCATCATTGCTATACATGTATGATTGATCATGGATATTAATGATTTTTGGTCGGGAGATAGATAATATGCAAATGAGGCTTGCCCTTCACCGATGTGGATGAGCACTGCATACACAGTGCTTAAATTTGATTGCACATGAAAAAATCATGCCCTGGCTCAGGTGGGATTCGAACCCACGACCTTCTGCTTTATACTAGTGCAGATGCCAGTTGGTAATCCCACCTGAGCCAGCACATGATTTTTTCATGTGCACTCAACAAGCACTGAGTATCCACGTCGGGGAAGGGTAAGCTTGATTGACTTTTGACAACCAAAATTTACCCCTACCTCTATACCTTTTCCTCCTCCAAATAGCCCCTGATGAGGCGATTCCAAGTGGCCCTCAACGACCACCTGACCAAGCAAAAGACCAAGGTCACCCTGGAGCTACGGGAGCTCTCTGAGGCGCTGCGCAACAAGCGTCGTGACCGGGAGGAGCTTGGAGTCAACCTCTACGGACTGCAGCAGGAGCTGGCTCGCCTGCAGATGAACCTGGAGCGCCAGCACGACGAGCTGAGCCAAATGGCCCAACAACGGCAGCAGTGCGAAGAGCAGCTGCAGGAGACACGTGGCATGTACAAGGACACGCAGGACAACGTGACACAGCAGCGAAAGGATGGTAAGGGAGTTGGCGTTGTGGTGTGCTGGGTATGATTTCATGATTAATGTTGTTGCTTATAATGCTGACTTGGCCACCGGGCAGCACCCAGCAAACAGATGTATAAGGGAGCTTTAGATTTTCACGTTGACCACATCGACTGATACGTGATTGTGTCATGCCAAGTCTCTGCGCATGCGTCACGTCGTCACCAACGTTGTCCCAACGTTGTCCCTAAAGAATGATTTTGATCTTACCCGAAATAAAAACTGTTTTCGATCTTTGTTTTACAAATTTCTGGATAAATACACCATTTCAGGTGGAAATATTTTAACGGTTTGTTTCTACCAGCACCATCCTCATACCCTGAAAGTTATACATAAATCTGTGAATATTTCTATTTGGGTATGTGAATGTACATCAGCTTAGCATAGGCCTGGACAAGTTTCCACGGTTGAGCACCTTGACACGGAATCAGAAGTCCAAGGTTCGAACTCCTCCCATGGGTCTGCTGATTTGATTGGTATTCTCTTGCTTGTCTCTCTGCAGCCTCCAGCTTACAAACGGAGGTGGAGAACTTAGCCCTACATCTGTTCTACATGACCAACGCCAAGGAGGACATCCGAGGGGACATCGCAGTCATGAGGAGAGCTGCCGAGAAGGCCGACAGTGAGGTTAACCTGGCTGAGACTACCAAGCAGAAACAGGTAGGGGGAAATTAGATACTGGGTCATGCCAGTAATACTAGGGGGTACCAAGGTAGTGACCAGGGGCACCAAGGCTTTCACCAGGGACATCAAGGTGCTGACAAGGGGCAACAGAAATATGACCAGGGACACTGAGGCAGTGACTATTGGGGCACCTTAATCCAAGTACATAATTGAACAAGTATTACAGCGTATGATCATCAGTCTCATTCAGTTTAAGTTACTAGTTTTTCCACACTACATGTATATAGGTAGAGAGATTAATTTTAATACATTAATACCAGGGATATAACGAGCAGCACCAAGGCAATGAACAGTGCCACCAAGCCTGAATTGCCTTTGTGAAGTTTATACCCTGGGCTCCAATTTCATGGAGCCGCTATAAACCACAAAAATTTGCTCAGCACAAAAATGTCGTGCCCAATGAAACAAACCACCATTAAAAATTCCATTTGATATTCATAGTCAGCGAACAACAGCCAAAGAACAATCACAAGTGATACACAACACATGGAAATTTGGTTGTTAATCCTGTTTTTATTAAGACAGGAATTTCATGGTTAGCAAATATTTGTTCTAAGCACGGCCGTGAAATTGGTCCCAGGACCATGAAGGCAATTTGCACTTGCATTTTTTAGTTTTAATAGTAAATTATTCGGTTTTGAAATTCACCGCAAATTTTCCTCCATTAATTAATCTCTCCCACGCAGGATTTGTACGTGGATAGGCTGACCGAAAACGTGGACAAACTGCGGGAGCAGATCGCGCTGTACGAGGCGCAGTGCTTTGCCCAGAACGAAGAGACGAAAGCGGCTAAGGAGGCCCTCTCAGAAGCTCGTCTGGAAATTGAGGTTAGTACTGAACAACCAAGCAGTGACTAGGTGGCACCAAAGTAGTTTGAGTTTGAGTTTTTCAGAGTCGGAGTACGGGCCAAGTTCAAGTACAAAGACATTGAGTACATCCCGAGTACATTTTTAAACTAGAACATTGCGCCATGCGCCCAGAAAATGGTGAATGCAAAATGCAACCCATGGAAAGAAGGTTGCAATTTATTTTGCTGGTATTTTTGTAGTCTTCCATAGGAATAGGACGATACAAAAATGTGCACCAGGGATACTGCATGCGCTGCATAGAGTTGATAACACGAACATTTATATAGAAAAAATCTGAATTTTTTTTTCGAGTACTTGTAACTGTGCTCGAGTTTATCGAGTACAATTTGTCGAGTTCGGGGACGAGTCCGAGTACGAAATTACGAGTATGAGCCAAGTACTTGGTATTTTTTAGTACTTATGACCAAGTACGGGCCAAGTACTTAGTGGTACTCGAGTTCTAGTTCAAGTACGAGTACTCCAACACTAGTTCTCAGTGATTTTAGTAAGGAATATGTGTTTGTTTTTTGTTTTTGTCAGTCTATTAATTTGGAGAGGAAACAGCTTTATCAGCAGTGGAATAGCAGTATTATTGGAATGAGACGACGTGATGAAGCACATGCAGCAATGCAAGAAGCTCTCAGGTAAATACTAAATATTCCTAGTTCACTTCACATTGCAGTTTGCATGAAATATGAACACAGTATAAAGACCTTTTTACAAGAGGCTAAAAAAACTCTCAACCATTGAGAAATTCTCTCATGGTTGCAAAATCTTACAAAAGTGTCATCGTGTGAAAGGACACCAATGCTTGAGAGTGACTCATGTCCCTGGTGAATCCTTGAGAGATTTTGAACGAGGTCTAGAACTTTCTCAAGGGACCCTTGCGAAGTGCTTTGAAATGTGCTTGAGTGTGTTTTCCTATTGTGTTACATGGCCTTTGCAGACCGCATGCACTCCTGCGCGCTTTACCTGTGAATATTTGAGCTCAATCGGACATCTGAGTCACGAGAAAATAGCAAAAACCCGACTCAATTTTTCTTATAAAACATGAAGAATGGTTTTGATCTTACCCCAAGATCAAAACTGTTTTCGGTCTTTGTTTTACTAATTTCTGGATAAATACAGCATTTCAGGTGGAAATACTTCAACGGTATGTTTCTACCAGCACCATCGTCATACCTTGAGTGAAAGGGGATAACTAAAACAACTCCAGTGAGGGTGTCCTTTATGTTTGTTCCAAAAATCGTTCGGACGAACGATCTTTGGAAAAGACACTGAATCTTGATTTCCTTGAAAAACCCAGCATCTGATAAACAAAGATTTCCCATGGTGACTGTTTGCACTGTTTACAAACTGTTGAGTCCATTTTCTGTCTGAAACTCAATAATTCTTTTTTGGAGGCCTTGCAAATCCTATATGCTCCCTTTAAGGGCTTGTCTTTAGTGTGATGGGAGGGGCAGAATGCCCTCTAGTAGGTTGCTAGTTGCAATTCTGAAAGGACTACTTCTCTGAGCTCCCCTCTAACCCCTCCGCCCTTCCCTCCTTGTACAGCCAACAGAGACAGCAGATCCTGTCCCTCCAGACTGAGATCGACGGCTACCGCAAGTCCATCGCCAAGGAGCAAGACAACAACGAGACCCTGACCATCCTGGTCAACAAGAACGAGGCCGACATGAACACGGTCCGCAAGCTGATCGCCCTCTGCCAGGCCAAACAGGACCAGGTCAAGCAGGACTACAGCACCTACAACCGCATGCTGCAGGAGACAGAGCAGGCCCTCACCAGGGCAACCACGGTAAAGACAACAGCATCCATTTCTGATGCGGAAAAGCCTTTGTTTTTGTTCTGTTTTTGTTTTGTTTTTCCGGATCTTCTTCTCTCCAGAATTCCCATAGACTTTGCACAGGGGCATTCTACACCCCACTTTAGTCACTTTTTAAACAGCCAATATTAATACAGCCAATTTGAACCAAACTTGGTCTGAAGGAAGTCAATATAGGGTAGTTGTCTTCCGAAACTTTTCATCATCATGCATGACGTCATAGAGCTGCTTAAGCACAAAATTTGCTTAAGTATGAAAAGTCTTCCTTGATCAAACAGGATTGCCAACCAAATGTTCATGAGATGTATACTACTTTTGACTTGAAATTGGTCTTTATGGTAGAATTTCGTCTTTATGGTAGAATTTCAAGAATGCTTGGGCTTAATGCTTTCCCTTCATCTCCAGAATAGTCACCGTCAATAAAATATTTCTACCTTTTCCTGGACCAAATTTTATCATCTTCTCCCAAAATTCTCTTAATGCTTCCAGGATCGCACTCTGCGCATGAACGAGGTGAACTCGTTGCGTAAGCAGATCGAGCGGGAGTTCCTGGAGAAGATGCGGCTGGAGGAGTCCATCATGGAGACCATGCAACAGAAGATGACTATGGATAAAGTCACTCAGTACGCAAACAAGATGGCCAAGAAGACGCGCAAGCTCATCGCCGAACAGGTCAGTCAGTCAGGGCTCAAAATTTGTGAAAAACAAAAACACTGGACAGCAGGTCTAGTATTTACTGAAGCATTTTACTGGACCTGAACTTTTTCCACTAGACCTATGGCATGCATGTACATGAGAAAAACAGTCATCATGCATCGCAACACTGTATGACAGGAATAACAAGATTATTTGTGTTGACATAATTTCACAAAGGATTGATCAATGATGGCAGCTTGTTGATCAATAGCACTCCGCACTAATGACGTCACAAAATCCCCGGATGTCAGACAAACATTGTCTCACACACGTTTGCATGGTTGCAATGTTTGTCTGAGATCTGGTGCTATTTTTAGCGCAAATGCGGAGCGCTATTGCACAACATAACTGAGAAGTAACATCGGGTGTAAATAAAGACAGAAATGAAGCCACAAAATCACTAGACAGCCGCACTAGTGCGGTACACACTCACTAGACTCGATTTATGTTCTAGTGAATGTTTCGAGCCCAGTGCTTGTTGAGTGCACATGAAAAAAATTCATGCGCCGGCTCAGATGGAATTTGAACCCACGACCTCCTGCTTACTAGTGCAGATGCCATACCGTTAGGCCACCGAGCTAGCTGGGGTCAGCGGGTTGAATCGAATCCAATATTGCGGTGAGTACCACAATTAATCATGAATATTGATGATTTTGAATCTTTTCTTGTTCTCCGTCTCCATCCGACAGGAAGCGGCGCGGGCCAAAGTAGAGAACGAGATCTCGAGGGACACCCTGGATCTGTCCCACACCCTGACCAGGGTGGAGTATCTGGGCAAGTCCATGAAGGAGCTGGACGGCGAGATCCACGAGAAGAACGAGATCATCTCCCGCAGCGAGAACGAGATCGTCAAGCGCAACGCCGTCATCGAGCGCAAGCAGGGACTGATCGACCAGTACAACAAGAAGATCGAGGCTATCATCAGCTCCCAAGGGGTGAGTGTCCGGGTAGGGTGGGATGGGATGGATGGGTTTTGTCTTCATGCCATACTTTAAGCAACATTTAGATGTTAAGGGGATAACTGTCCACATAAATTCAATTAAGCAATGGGTGCCTCTGATAAGGGGCCGTCCATGAAATACGTACACACGAAATGCCGACTATTTAGACCCCCTCTACGCATGGCGTACGCAGTGGTCTCAACACCCCCCCCCCCATGTACGCATACACATTCCGCATTATGTTTTTCACTTCTCATGGTACCTCGCTTTAGCATTATTAAAATGTCACAGTAATCGAGGCTGGTACTGTTATTTGACATCGCTTCCAAATTCTGAATTACCAAAGTGACAACAGGTACAGTGTATTTTACTATTTTTATCTTGCTGAATAAGAAACAAAATCCCGGTGCTTTTCGTGCGATATAATTAAATGCTAATTTTTTGTTTGTTTATGGTATGCACTGGTCTGAACCTCCCCCCATACACATGGCATACGCATCGGTACCACCCCCCCCCCCCCCCTCCCCTCCCCCTTCGTGCGTACGTACTTTATGGACGGTCCTAAAATGACAAGATGATCTGTGTGGTGTAAGTTAACCCTCTCCAACATAAACAAACATATACCCATACTGACGTCAGATTCTCATTTCCCTCATCAGGGTGAGGAGCTGGGCCCGCTGGAGCAGGAGGTCAACGGCCTGCAGAAGAACATCGACGCCAGGGTGCAGGAGATCGCCGATCTGCAGCAGTTCTGGCTGCGACAGCAGAGCGAGCTGGTCAAGCTGACCCAGGAGAAAGACCGTCAGCAGATGGAGGTCAACACCATGAAGAAGGCTCTCACCATTCTCTTCCAGAAGAAGCTACGTATTGAGAGTGAGTAACCTGATGCAGGGACAGTCAACTTCTCGGATTAATCAGAGGCCAAATTCATGTAGCAGTCAATTATGTCAATTGATCAATGGAAATCAGTCGACGCATCAGTCAATCAATCAATTTGAGCCTGTTCACTATGTTTGGGCGATTAATCGCGATTACATTCCTGTGTCGATTACTCAATTAGTTCATTCTCAACTACTCGATTAATCGTGCCACAGCAATTAGAGCCTGCGAGTTGTGATTAATTCCATGAGTTACTACTATTCTCAGTCACAAAACATTGTATGCCTGCCCTGTGTGCATGTTATGTGGACCAGGACTGCCACGCCAGCCACCATTAGCAGTGTATAGCAGCAGCCTAGACTTGATGACAAGTCGCTAGACATTCGTGTTTTGTCCGTCAACGCCACCAAAAATCGTGTAGATGTCCATCATGCATCGTTCGTATAGTGTGGCCCTGCGGTGTATCAGGGGACGAGTAGTTAGCTGGAGTGAAATGCACCCCAGTTTAAAGCAACATGAGGAGTAAAGGGTCTGATCGTTCCTTTCTTTTTTGTCTTTGTGTGGGGTGTCCCCAGATGACATCAGCACTCAGCAGATGGAGCACAAAGACGTGGAGCGCAGCATCAGCATCATGCAGAACGACATGCTGAAGCTGAACCTGCTCCTGAACAAGGAGGGCAAGACCCGAGAGCACCTGAAGCAGGACAACACCCTGATGGAGAACGACTTTGTCCTGTCACTGCGGGAGGCCGAGATGGAGTCCATCCAGATGCAGAACCACCTTGAAGGCCTCGGCGAGGAGAAGGAGCGGCTGCTGAACAGTCTGGTGGAAGCCGAGTAAGTACAGGGTCGCTTTAGTCTTAAGAGAGACCTGTTGAGTTCTCTGGAATTCCCAGCCACCTCCCGGAGGATTAAATACAGCTTTAAAGGTCTCAGAGTGGTGAAAGAGATGCTTCTTAAAGACCTGGCAAAGAGTTTGGGGTCTTAGAAGCCTGCTCAGGAAGCCAACATAAAGGGAGCCTGTCATTCACCAAGAGTTTGCTGTGGGAAATCAAAGCAACCCTCATCCCATTATGTCTCTTTTCCCCTTCTGTTCATAGTTTCTCCGCAATTTTATTTTTCTTTCAGGCGGCAGATAATGCTGTGGGAGAAGAAGACCCAGCTGGCCCGGGAGGCCAAGGCGACTGTGGACTCCGAGGTCGGCCAGGGAGAAATTCGAGCCATGACCGCCGAGATCCACCGCATGGAGGTGCGACACACCCAGCTCATGAAACTCCAGGTAAGAGAACTGAACGAGCTGCTGACAAGGGTGCTTTATCTCAGAAAAGCAGAGACTAAAGATGGTTAGCAGAGATTTTAATGAGAAAAAGACACAACCACGGGAAGATTTCCAGAGCAATGGGAAACAAGTGTAACAAGTGATACCAAACAGGCATCAGCATTCGGAAACCTTTGGAGCCCCTAAATTTTGGCACTTAAAGGAAGTCTCTCTTCTTTTTCTTCTCTCCAGGAGAAGCTCATACAAGACATGGAGAAGGCAGTGTCCCGTCGCGATACCATCGTGACTCGTGGAGACGCCCAGTCCAAGCTCAACAAGAAGGTCGAGACCAAGGGAACCTTCCAGAAGAAACTGACCGAGATGAGGAAGAAGATCAAACAGACGCAGCAGGTAATAAAATAAACCTCTCAGATTTTGATAAATAATATACCGGTAGGTTTTCCCGGTCATTTTCTGCAAATGAGCGGCCCATTTCATTTTCACGCATTCGTATGGACATGATATTGCCCCCTAGGTTGAAACCGTCACTCGATTTCACTTTGATGCAACCGTATTTATATAGCATTGCCTTCAATTCAATTCAACAGTTGTTCAGTTTAGCCATGCAAAATCGGCATTCAATTTAGCACACTGCCAAAAACCGTTGCCAATTTGAATGCTGTTCGAATGGAATTTTAAATTGAATTGTTTACATTTGCTTGCACATGAAGTGAAATCGAATGACTATTTTGAGGTGCCTTGCAGTGTAAATTGTCTGCTCATTTGCCGAAAATGACCAGGAAAACCTATAATAACCGAGGATTGGTACTTAGGGAGACTTTCCCATAGGCTCATGCACAAACTTTACTTACCTATTTCTAAACATTCTCCAAACCAATGAACTTGAAATAGACATGTGATCATATTGAGAGCATTCTCTGTCTTCTATTAAAATATGGACAATAAAAATATGTCTTTAAAAGGTAGCTGACACCCTCTGTTCTCATAACAGATCTGATTGAATAAAAGGGTAAGTTTGTGGTTTCATCATGTAATCTCTTCTGTGAGAGTGCGTGGTTCTGAGAAGAACCGTTGGTATTATCTCGACGTTCCGAACAGTGTGCTCTGTTCGTCCTAGCTCAGGAGAGTGACTGACTTCAAAGATGCTGAATTGGCTGAATTGGCCGCGTTACATAAAATCTGCCATGTATCAGATGTTTGTACGTAGTGTGGCACAGAGTAGAACGGGTGAGGCCGTGTCCCAATTCTCTGGCTGTGACCACAAATAACACACAAGTCTATGGAAATGGCTGCAGTCACTGGCTAGTGCCTGCCATAAGGGCGTGTTTAATTTGCAGCCGCAGCCAGAGAATTGGGACACGGCCTGATACTCAGACTAGATGACAGTGTGCCCTTGCTGTTAATGTTTGCTGCTTGTTTTTTCATTCCGTCACCAGGATGCCACCACCTGTGATCAAGACATCCAGGAATTGCGCTCCCACCAGCAGATGCTGAGCCAGCAGCTGGATGAGAAGCAAGGTGGATTCCAGCAGCTACAGAGCACCGCCGATGCCCTGGACAGTGACCTGGACCGACTGGTGGAGGTCAAACAGAAGGTCAGTTTCAGCGGTCATTTCCAGGAAGTCTTGACCATTCAAGGCAAACCTATGGTCAAGAATTGCATATTTTTCAGTATTTTCCGCCTGATACTGCATGATCTGGCAAAACTTCATACTTTCAAACTTTTGGCAGTTAAGTCCTCAAATGTTCTTATTTTACGTAAACATTATCATAATGCTTTTGTTTCCAATAGTTATCATAATTACCTCTGCTCAATACCAGAATACCATTTAAAAGAACATGCCATGGACCATTACAGCCCCTGTAAGGAATATAAAAAGCCCAAAGCTGCAATTAAACCCAATGAATTAATTCAAGCACCAACGAACTCCATCCTCGCAGTGGTTTTGATCGAGGCCACATGCATCACAATCCTGTGGCTGGATTCGAACCCACAACCAGGGATGTGAGTGGCCACACACACCAAAGAAAAACCTGAAATTTAAAAGTTCCTGTAATTTTGTACACAGCAGGTTTAAATACACAAAAGATGAAATTCTGGGTTAAATTCTAAACCCCCAAAATCGGAATTCAGATTTAAATCCGTAGTCTCACTTCCCTGCTCAACCCATGAGATTCGCCAGAAAAAGATCAACACCTCGGACATTTTGACTAGATCACACCTCCATATTTAAAAGCTATTTTGTTGACGTTTCCCCTGCTTTCTCAGAACATGACGGACATCCTGGCCAGACAGCAACGTGTCAAGTACTATCAGGCACTCAAAGACGGAAAGTACACTCTCCTATGCAAGACCGAGGCTGCCCTGGAGTCCGAGATGCAGAAGCAGACCGACCGTATGCACACCGTCGCCACCATCGTTGATCGCATCAATCGGGAGTATCCCCACGTCCAGCCGGCCATGCGCAAGGTGATGGTCCTGCTCAGCTCACGGGGAGTTGGGGAGGAGGAACAGTAGATGTAAGAGCGCTCTCACGGTCCATTTTAGAACAAAGACCTCATTCAAGTGGTGTAGTTTATGACAAGGGTTGACTGTTCAAAGTAACATGAGCTAATAGGGTGAGGGAGGAAGAACAGTAGGTTGAACAGCAAGACAGATGGGAGGAGCGAAGTAGATAGATCTGCAGGTGCTGCTTGACTGAGGGAGGACAGCAGTATTGTCAGCAGCAGCTCAATGAAATTACAGGATGGGGGGAGGAGTTACAGTAGGTTGAACAGCAGGAGGGAAGGCAAACAAAAGATGGAAAAGCAGGCTCACACTATGACTACGGCTGCGTCCAAATCTGTTGTCTCGAGCTAGGTCTAGGTCTTCGCTCCATTGCAAATACATGGCGACACCAAGACAATAGACCAAGCCATAGCTCTGGAAGCCTGTTTTGGACACGGCCTATAATTCAAATGATGATTTTAGGGGTCAATTTCACGAAGTCCTGCGATCGATCGTAACTCTAGTTACAGGAATAACCCATCGTAGGGGGCCTATCCCACGTAGGGCTTCAATGCATCAAAAGTCCTAAGATTGATAGTAAGTTACAAAGAGTTTGGTGAAATCAACCCCTGGCCACTCTTTTACATGTAATTTCAGGAACAAAATTAGGGTCAAGTTTGAATGGGCCTTTGTGCTAAGCATGAAAAGAAAGGTAACCAAACTTTCAAGTGATGTAAAAATATGTACCAACCCACTTCTCGTCCAATACTTGCTTACCATGAAAATTCCCCGCAGTAATATTGTCTGCAGTGCACAGATGTGCAACTGGCGTGAGGAAGTGGAGTTGTAAAAAAAATAACTTTGGAACTGTAGAAATTGTTTAGATCAACTTATTTTAACTGTGATATGTCCGTCCTTATACATATCGAATAGAGTGTAAATATTTTGACAACAACAAAAATCAAATAAAAACCATTAATGATATTAACGACTCACAGTATACTTTTCCACTCGGAAAATTTTATTTGTAAAAAAAAATCTGTTTTGAGAGTATTCAATTGATATTGGTTGTAAAACAAAATGTGTACATTGCAAGTATTGTGTGAATAAAACATACATATTTGGAGTTCTTGAGAATCTACATGACGGCTTGTGTGATTTTGTGTGCATGGTAAAGGTAGTATCATACTTTGGTAGCATACCGAAACAGAAATCTTCAGGTTTAGAATACCAAGTATTGCTTGATCCCTTTACAGCTTCTGATTACGCATTTAAACTTGGATACTTGAGGCCATTTCCAAAACTTCAGTCCAGCCATTTCAAAATAGCAGGCCCCCAAATACACGGGTTTACACTTCGAAAAGTGCGCATGCGTGAAAGTGCCTCGTTTTGAAGTTGCGATCAAAAGCTAAGATGGCCGCCAAAGTGTATCATACTGGCATCTGGGGCCAATTTCATAAAACTGTTTAACACCAAAAGTTGCTTAGCACAAAAATGTCTCGCCCCAAATAAACGGCCCAATAAAAAACATGAACCACCATTGAAAATGGCATCTGGCTATAGTACACACATACTTGTATTGAGGGGGTAATTCAGGCATAGGCTTTATTTCGTGAATCTATTCTAAAAAATAAATAGAGGCTTTTGGCTGCGGTTCGGAAGTAGATTCCCTGTTTTGACAAGGAAAACAGAGCTTCAGCTTCAATGAAAAACCACAACCTATATTTTCAGCATATGGATGACTTAGCTGGAGCCTGAGCCAATTTCAATATACCCCTATGCAGTACACACTAAATTTCTGTACACAAAATCCCATAGGATTATACCCTACATTTTCAAGCTTTTTGATGATGAAAATGAAACCAGAGCACATCCATGGCAACCACTAAGCCATTGATTCGCAGCCGCTTCATATTGTCATACAGGCTTGTGTGTCATTTTCCATGTTTTCAGCCCTAGCCATAGATTCGGGACACTGCCTGTGCATTTTATTTATAGTCAGACACTGACCTAGAGTCTCTGTGTAGGAGCTTGAGTGCAGACTGACGAGACAGGTTACCAGACCGTCATACCCACTTGACAATGTAGTAATTCTTCTTCCCTATAAAAAACAATGACAGAAACAGAAAGATAGACTCAAATTATTTCTCAAAACAATGAAACCAAATCTTCAGCCAGTCAAACTATAGAATTAAAAAAAAAAATTCCACTGTTATGACATGTATGCACAACGTTGGTAAAGGTGACAGAACAGCACTAATCCAGCATGTACATGAAATAATAAGTCGGTGAAAATCCACTATGAACATGAAATAATAAGCCTGTGAAAATTTTGGTAACAGTAAGCAAGGACTTTTTGCAGAATTCGTATGACAAAAAAACAAAGTTTGCCTAAAAATTCTTCGCTAACCGATTAAAGGTAGTATCATACTAAGAGACCAAAACAGAAATGTTAACAGATTTACGTATAACTTTACAGGGTATGAAGATGGCGGTGGTAGAAACATACTGTTGAAATGTTTCCGCCTGAAATGGTGTATTTATCCAGAAATTAGTAAAAACAACGACCGAAAATCTTTTTGATCTTTTAAAAGATCAAAAATAAAAGAGAAAACACTCAAAAAGTGGGCACCGTATGGGACTGAAATTTTCACAGATTACTTTTACTGTACCTTTCTTGATACTTTTGCCCACGAATCTGTATTTCTTTGACAAAAACCAAAGTATGATATTACCTTTAAGCGAAAGTCTTGCTTAGAGTCCGTAACAGATTCCATGAAATTGGGCCTGGCTATTCAATGGCTGGGCTCATCCAGGGCTTGAATTTTGTAAAAAAAGTGTGTCCAAAATCATCAATTTTTATAACCATTTTAATTGTGCAAGGAAAACAAAATAACGAGACACATAGAATAGTGCGATACACACTGAAATCACTAACTCGGTTCTCGGTCTAGTGGATATTTCAAGCCCTGTCATCCAGTATTTAAAGGTAGTATCATACTTTGGTAAGAAACCGAAACAGAAATGTTCACAGATTTACGTATAACTTTCAGGGTATGAAGATGGTGGTGGTAGAAACATAACTGTTAAAATGTTTCCGCCTGAAATGGTGTATTTATCCAGAAATTAGTAAAACAACGACCGAAAATCTTTTTGATCTTTTAAAAGATCAAAAATAAAAGAGAAAACACTTAAGAAATACTGTTGCTGTTTTTTGCTGTTTTCTCAAAAAGTGGGCAACGTATGGGACTGAAATTTTCACAGATGACTGCGACTGTATCTTTCTTGATATTTTTGCCCACAAATCTGTACTTCTTTGACAAAAACCAAAGTATGATACTACCTTTAAAATATTTTTGACCACAAGAACTTACCGATTCTGATGAGAGTCAGACCGTTGCTGAGGATATGCTCTCCTTTGATCAGTGCATGGGAGGCATCCGTGATCCGTCGATTGTTGACGTAGACACCGCCGGCATTTAATATTAATTCCCCTTTATCTGGGAAAAAAAAAGAAGACAAATAGGGAAAAAAATGGCTGGTACATCTACCTATTTCAACAAAATATGACAAGGATAAAAAAAATACTTATAAAAGGTAGTATCATACTTTGGTAGCATACCGAGACTTAACTTAACCTTACAGGGAATAAAGATGGTCATCAGGTAGAATTATACCCTTAAAATTGTTCTACTTGAAATGCTGTATTCATCCAGAAAAGAGTCACACCAATGACTAAAAACAATTTTGATCTTTTAGAGATAAAAAATGACAGTGAAAAGATTTAAAAAAATACTGTGGCCGTTTTCACTGTTTTCTCAAAAAGTGGGCACCGTATGGGACTGAAAATTTCACAGATGACTGTTACTATATCTTTCCTGATATTTTTGCACATGAATCTCCATTTCTTTGACAAACACCAAAGTAAGATACAACCTTTAAGAAAAAACAATTTCACTGAATGTTCTTGACCTGATAAGAATGAAAGAAGCAACGTCAAATATCACAAGAATATTAAACTCAGTCTGTACTGAAAGATATTGACTCACTTCCTTGGGGTAGGCAGGCCACCTTGTCCAGCATCTCTCGTATAGTGAAGCCAGGATCCAGTAGTATGGTTGTCATGGATGCTCCCTGGAAGAGCTCCATCACTTCTTGATCATCAAGCTGCTCCAGGGTCTCTGGACTGGTGTGATAGAGGGCGTTGGTTTGTCTGATGGCACGGTCCAGGCCACTCTCTGTGATGTAAAAGCAATTTAAAGATGTCATACTTTTGTAAAAAATACAGAAATCTTTACAGATTTACCTATAACTAATACAGGGTATAAAGATGGTGCTGGTAGAAACATACTGTTAAAATATTTCATGTGATGCGTACTGCTTTGACTTGTATTCATCAATCGTTTATTGAGTATAATATGCACAAGGAGTTTTGGCTGGCACACTGATTTTATTTGCCAAGGTTCTTGGTGCTTTTTGGTGCAATTGAAAATTTGGTTGTTAATCCTGTTTGACCAAGGAAGACTTTCATGCTTAAGCAAATTCTGCTTAAGCAGCTATATGAAATTGGTCCCTGGTATTTGTAAAGGCCATTTATTGCACTATAAACTGCACAAACCATAATGCCAAAGTAACCCCAGAATTAACATTCGGTGATCACCTTGAAACAATTTCGACTATGACAGGCGGGAATGCATATGATAATATTGCCGGTTACCACCTCACATTAAGAATACATTTTTAAGAAACTGATAAAAAACTCTCAAACTATTTTTACCTCCGTGTACAAGTAGCAGGACCTGCTCGGCCAGTTTGGCTTGTGCCTTGCGATTCTGGGGTGTTTTCTGTTGAACATTTTTTAAACCAAACTAGTCAGAGACCAAAAAAGTAAACTTAACCAAACAATTTCATCACATGTTATCATTAAAAGCATTTAAAGGTACTATCATACTTTGGTAGCATACCAAAACAGACATCTTACTGGATATAAAGATGGTGATGCTAGAAACATATCCTTAAAGGCATTGCATACGTTTGGTAATGACTCTGAAAATTTATGGCAATAAAAACTTACTTGGTGAGAAGTACGGCTGCTTTGGATAGTATAATGCATATTGAGAAACGTTTAATTCGAAGTACCGCGGTTATGGAAAAATATGTCACTTTTTATCTCCAAAAATTATGAATCTGAGAAGCGTTATGGCCGTAACGCTTCTCAGCCATTGACTTACTGTTCTCTGGCGTGAAATAACCGCTCTAGTTTTTCGCCAAAATCTCAAAAACGCTACCACCTTTTGAATTGAAACTTTCACAGGTTAGTTTTATGGTATATATATACAATTATATTGGTTTGAAACAAACAGTAGGCTCAAATTACCAAACGTATGCAATCCCTTTAAAAATATTCTGCCTGAAACGCCATATTTATCCAGAAAAGAGTAAAACCATGACCAAAACAATCTTGATATTTTAAAGATAAAAAACAACGATGGAAAAGATTTTAAAAACACTGTGGATCTTTTTCACTGTTTTCTCAAAAAGTGTCAGTGTACACCGTATGGGACTGAAATTTTCACAGATGACTGTCACTGTGTCTTCCTTGATATGTTTGCCCATGAATCTGCATTTCTTTGACAAAAACTTAAGTATAATACTACATGTGTACCTTTAAAAGCAATCTCCGAGTGGATGTCGGGTGACATATAACTATTTGTGAATGATTTATGATATAAAGCATATAAAATTGATGGACTTTTCCCTTCCCACAATTCCTTGCTCGGCAGAGCCACTATATATACCTTGTGTAGTCTGATGATGTCAGCGATCTCATTCTGAGGTAGGAAGGTAAACAGCTTCAAATATTTCCCCATATCAGCATCAGGAAGTCTCAAGAAGTGCTGAAAAAAAAGACAGAAAATTACACCGAAAAATCATTCGAGATCAACTTCTCACCGGTTCTTTTCAGAACCACACATTCATAAAGAGATTATATACATCGTGTCTCCGCAAACGTTACCTTATCCCGAAAAATCAATTGCTGACAATAAAAACCCAAAGATTTTCACACACGAAGACGCAGATGCAGACGCAGACTTTGTTTTCTGCCTATAGGCCTAACTAGTCTTGGATCACGACATTGTTTTTACTCGAACATACAAACTGATTACCTGCACTGACCAACACGCTTGGGAATCCTGTAAAGGCTGTGAGTTGCGTGCGCACCTCGTTATGTAGCGTGATAAGTCGTCTCCATGACACAATGTTGAATATGTATGATTACCTTAATTGGCTGTGCCTCACTTCAAAAGTAATGTTTACGCAGTGTGTTTTACAGGATTTTTTACAGGGAATTTTTTACAGGACTCCCAAGACGTTGTTAGTGACAAGTCAGTACGTATGAGTGCGCAGATCACCTGTACGTACATATGTACATGCATGCCGGTCAGTGTGGGTAATCGGTTCGTACGTTCAAATTTATACCAAGTTCAGGATACAAGTACAGTGTGAATGGGCTGAACGGTCCTAAAAGGTATTTTCAATGAGAGAGCGTTTCTCACCTGATAAAGGTCAAAGGCCGACGTCTTGTCATCGTTGATCCAGACAGCATTACCGGCCGACTTGCCTAGTTTATCTCCGGTCGAGCTTGTTACCAAGGGAACTGTTATACCTGCCCCCCAAACAAAAAGAAATTCCAGAATGGTAATTATGAATGCATTGCTTGCTTTTGGACCGGCTTGACAGTCAAAATTGATTCACATTTTTAATTGTTAATATTCACATATTTTGCGACATATCAGAAGAGATGGATTTTAGGACTGTTGTTGTAAAGTGGACTGAAAACCATTGGTAATGAAATGCACTTTAATAGAAAGTCGTACAGTTTTAAAGGGCATGTACAACATTGGTAACAAACCAAGACAGAAATGTTCACAGATTTACATATAACGTACAGGGTATGACATGTATAAAGACGGTATAAAATGACTAAACATACTGTGAAAATGTTTCTGCCTGAAATGCTGTATTTATCCAGACCAAACACCAAAACATTTTTGATCTTGGCAAGATCACTGAAAAATGAGACAGCTATTCCCACACAATTTGGCGTAACAATTGCAACGGTTTTCCGATGTTTTCTACTGTTTCCAATGATCAATGGGAGACTTTTGGAGATTCGGTCTTGAGTCAACAGCGCACGCGCAAACCATGCTTGCACAATTGTGAGCATGCGCGCGTTGTTTTGCGCGTGCGTGCGCGTGTGCTGTTGACTCAAGACCAACTCTCCAAAAGTCTCCCATTGAGCTGAAATGTTTACAATTATTCCATGGCAAATCAGCCTGCAGCTGCTCTATCACCTTTACCAATGTTGCACATGATCTTTAAGGAGGGCCTGACGTTTTGACCATGGTAGGAGTTTCTAAAAGGCTAAATTAGCTTCAAATCAAAGACTCGATCTTTTAGCCTTTGTGAAAGATCCTGCTTGGACTGAAACGTCAGGCCCTCCTAACTCTGTGCAGGAAATATTCCAGGTAATTATTTGGGTTGATGGACAGTTGCGCAGCAGTTTATTACTCGTGTAGAACAGAAAGTCACAAATTGGCCTTATTCACGGTGCATATATCCCACATTCGAAGGAATTCAATCAAACCGAGGCTTGGAATCAAAATAGCCTGGTATCCGGTTTCTGTTTAGAATCAGTGTTATCTTTTCCAACGGTATACAAGGAAGGTGACAAGATGGATGCACCATGAATAAGGCCTACAAGTATTCCTGAAGATCATGGCTCACCGTATACGTCTTTGCCTGTGACCCTTTTGACCAACTCATGACCTGTCATAAGATTACCCAGCTGGTCCGTGCCTCCTACCTAGGGGAGAAAAAAAAATGAATGATGAGTCATTTTCTCTTTCTTGCAGACTGCCTGAAAATGACTGCTTGGGCATTTACAAAACGGAGGCTCAGGCTCTGTCTCAGGCTCCGGCTCCATTTCATGAATCCATTCTACAATAACGGGTATCAAAATAGAGGCTTTTGGCTGTGGTTCTGAAGTAGATTCTCTGGTTTGAAAAGCTTCAGCTTGAATGAAAAACCACAACCTATATTTTCAGCATATGGATGTCAGAGCTGGCGCCTGAGCCTCAGCCTAAGCCTCAGTTTCATAAACGCCCGTTGTCAAATTGACTCCTATAAATGTCGCTCTCTAGCGTTGAAAATATAATAATAATAATAAATGATATTGCACGACAAGTTTCGCGTATATCAAGGGGATAGGTTGACTCACTTGGATCAGGCAGCCATACTCTCTGTGCAAGTGGAGGAAGTCATAAGCCTGAAACAGTTGATAGGAGAACTCGGCAAAGTTCATTCCTTGGGAGCTGGCTAGCCGGCTCTGCACACTGAAACAACAAGACAATGATAACAACAACATAACAACCCGAACTGGGGCCGATTTCGTAGAGCTGCTTAAGCACAGAATTTGCTTAAAAGGTAGTATCATACTTTGTTGGAATACTAAAGCAGAAATCATCACAGATTTACTTATAACTTACAGAAAAAGACAACCGGGAGACACACATAAAAACAAAAATAACATTTTTTGAAAATTAGTTTTTATACCACACTATTTTATTTTACTGCAGCTCCAAATTGCTACCGCCGTCTATCAAAACTTTCAGGAGTAATTCAGAAAAGGTCAAGTCGTATTGATTTATGATCTTGTTAGCTCGAGACCCCACAAGATCTTGAGACTTTTGCTCCGAGATTGACACCAAGACTGAGTGCTTAGGGCCTGTTTGTTTAATAACGCACAGGATCACGGACTCTACTGATCCCGATCCCATTTTAGCGTACCCTGCATAGGACGTGGATCCGCAAACCTGGGATCCCGTGCGTTAAACAAACAGGCCCTTAGAGTTGAGACCTTGAAATGGGAGACTTTGGAGAACCGGCCTTCAAGTCAACAGCGCACGCGCAAAACAACGCGCGCATGCTCACAATTGCACAAGCATGGTTTGCACGTGCGCTGTTGACTCAAGACCGGTTCTCCAAAGTCTCCCATTGTCAAAGCCTTTGAAAACTGGTTTCGAGACCGAGACCTGCCTCAAGACCTACAACACTGGTTTGAAGTACTTATAGTAGTTCAATGAATCTTGCTTCCTATGGGGAATACCTTTTACCTTTGCCTGGAGAGAAGTTTGCTCAGTCTGAGTTTGCTACCAACACCAGACAGAAACTGGATAACATTGACATCCTTGTACCAGCTTCGGTTGTCCATTATCCTATCATGAAAAGAAAAGATCATTGAAAAAACACGCAAGGGCTTAAACCTCCAAGCTTAGTGAGGGGAGAGTTTCAGTGAGGTAATTAATTAATTTTGATTGAAGGGAATAAATATGACAGAAAATTATGTGTGCACTGAAATACTTCCCAGAAACTATTCAAGCAATGAACATAAGGTGTGCCAAGGTAATGACCAGGTGCACCAAGACAATGCCCAGGGGCACCAAGGCAATGACCACGGGCACTAAGGCAATGCCCAAGGGCACCAAAGCAATGACTAGGGGCACCGAGACAATGCTCAGGGGCACCACGGCAATGACCAGGGGCATCAAGGCATTGACCAGGGGCACCAAGGCAATGACTAAGGGCACTGAGGCAATGACCAGGAGCACCAAAGCAATGACTTGGGGCACCGAGACAATGCCCAGGGGCACCAAGGTAATGAGGCAAATACCAAGGGCATTGAGGCAATAACCAGAGGCACTGAGGCAATGACTAGGGGTACCGAGACAACGCCTAAGGGAACAAAGGCAAATGACCAGGGACACCAAGGTAATGACCAGGGGTAAAGAGGCAATGACTAGGGGCACCAAGGCAATGACCAGGGATACTGAGGTAAAAACATAACAGAAATGGCAATATATGGCAAAATCTTGGAAATATCTGAGCAAAAAATGATTGATACTGACCTGATTGTTGGTAGCTGCTTATCATCCTTCCACAGGTGCCTCTCATGATTAGTGAATATTCGCTCCAAACTGGCTCTGATTGAGGCAGCATTGGACTGTACCACTGATGACTGCAGGGGTGTTCTTTCATTTGTCTTGCCGCTGGGATCCCCGATCATTGCTGTTGCACTACCAATCTTTTGAAAAACAACAATAACAACAACACACAAGATATTTTTTTTTCATTACACACGCTAGATATGAGAATTTCATAGTTTTGTTGATATTTTAATATATATTTGTTTGATATTTTAATAATATATAATAATCATTGAAAAGTGAACAAAGAAAAATTGACTGGAGCGGGATTTGAACCGGCGACCTCCTGAATACCGTACAGGTGCTCTACCAACTGAGCCATCCAGCCATCCAGCCAATGCTATTTAGGCATAGCGTTCATACACACAAGAAGGGTATCACAATGCTTTACACTATTATTATCCCTTGTCATCGGGCCCATTTACATTCCTGAAACAATCTCAACTCCCTGGGGAGTATGCAGCCCGCAACTGCCTGCAAAGCGTGCAGGGCTAATCAAACCAGAAAGCCATCTCTACCCTCACAGGTACCCATTTACACCTGGGTGAAGAGGAGCAATATGTCACAAAGTGTCTTGTCCAAGGATGCAAGCACCATTAACCCATGGCTGGATTCGAACCCACAATCTGTAGATTGACCACATAGTTTTGAGTACGATATACCAGTCCACTAGGCCACAGCACTCAATGTGCTCTTCTACTTACCAAAGCTATTGGCTGGTGCCCAGCTCTCTGGCAGTGCAGTAAGGCAATGATAGCCAGAAGGTTACCGATGTGAAGGCTGTCAGCTGTAGGGTCAAACCCACAGTACATGCACTGAGGTTTTGAGGTCAACAGCTTAGGCAGGTCACTGCAAAAGACATTTGAAGCAAACAAAAATGACCTCAGTATTCATGTATCCAAATTGGCACAGAATGCCAGATTTTATCAGCTGCCATATATACAGTGTGTCCCCAAAACAATGATACCCATCATTGAAAAGTGAACAAAGACAAATTGACTGGAGCCGGATTCGAACCGCCGACCTCTTGAACACCGTACAGGCGCTCTACCAACTGAGCCATCCAGCCCTACGTTGGTGGTGTCCCTAATAGTCAATTATTATCTTTGTTCCTTTGGCAGTCAGAAGCCATGAAACCACGCGCACACCGCCATATCCCAAGAATTATTTCATTGATATACGCGCAGCAATGTTGCAACCTGGGAACGGTACATGGGAGATCACTCAAAGAGGATATGGCTTTTTAATTAATATAATCATCAAATAACCATAAGGGAAACTGACTGAATTAATATTCATGTAATCATCAAATCACCATTGAAAATCACCATTTGAGTCGTCGCTGGTTCGAATCCCGCTCTATTTGTCTTAGTTCCTTTTTCAATGACTTTAAATTCAGTCAGTTTCCTTTGTGGTAATTTGATGATTAAAATATGAAAAGGATATGTGTTGGAAGTTGGCAAACTAGTTCCCTCGACTTTGCCTCGGGAACTATAGTTTGTCAACTTCCAACACTTCGAGAGCTAGAATCGACTGTCCATTCTCAACCATGTGATATTTATATAATATTGACTGGCCTTGAGGGAGATACCACATATATTTCCCAAACTAGTCTCATATTGCCCCGAGTCGAAGATGAGGGCAATATGGGTCTAGTGAGTGAAATATATGTGGTATCTCCCGAAAGTAACACCAGTCAATATTATTATTATTACCTGTTCAACACTTTCTGATGCATAGGAATAGGAACAAGAAACTCAAACCAAGTTGAACCATAGATATCGGAAGAAAAAACAAAATAAAATAATTATTCTTCCGGTATCTATGGTTTCAACCCGTTCAACGCGTAACGCGCTTTGAAGTTACGCGTTCAACGCGCTGAGGTGAATATGGATATTATGGACCGCTAATTATTATACATAGGCGCAATAGGAAAATAACTCTTTTCGCGGAGGAGGGGTGTATGAATATTATGGTCACTCGTCATTCAGCTGAGCCCTGACAGACAAAATACGCGTCTATATCTTGTCTCCAAAATGCCTCATTCAGGTAATACAAGTCCCCGGGCTATTAACAAAGTGATGTGTTTAGCCCATGGCAGGTTTTACTGGACAATGACCGCTGGGGTAATGCTAACAGTCAAGCCCATTAAGGATTCAGGGAGCTCCAAGGCCCAAATTAAGTGCCCAAGGGGCTCTAAGGCCCAAATTAAGTGTCCAAGGGACTCTAAGGCCCAAATTAAGTGCCCAAAGGGCTCAATCAAAGGCCCAAATTAAGTGCCCAAGGGGCTCTAATGCCCAAATTAAGTGCCCAAGGGCATTAAGAAGAAATTATGCACCTTGCTTCAGGAAAGATATCGCTGAAGATGCCCCTCTCGTTCAGGGTCAAGACATTGCGTTTACTGCTGTAGTGTCTAGTCAGCGACTGCTTGCTGAAAAATGATGTGGCAGCTCGATGCCATCCCTTGCATAGTGTCCTGTTTAGAAACATGCTGAAGGCACACAAACAAAAATCATTAAGTACAATGGGAGGCAACAAAGAAAATGCTGCTAATAGGTAATATCATAATTAAAGGTAGTAGGCCTAGGCTATCACACTTTGGTAAGAAACCAAAACAGAAATGTTCACAGATTTACGTAGGCCCTATAACGGAAAGAATTCCACTGATGGCCATTACGGAAACAGGGTTATTTCCTCCAAGAGATAACTTATTGGATGCAAGTCATGATGAACTTCAATCTCAGGTGTGTACACTGGGGTATCATATCTGAAAAGTGAGATTTTCAGTGTTTTTTTTACCTACAATGATACACTTCGAATGCAGCGGTAACCATTTTTCCCATAACGCCCTCGCCTGTTGGTCCCATAGCTAGGTTGATTACAACTCGCCTCCTGGCCAAATCGCCCCTTACCAACTCGCCCCCTTGCCAACTCGCCCCTTACCAACTCGCCTCCTAGCTGCCTCGCCCCCTGGCTGACAACTTGGGGAGGGGGCGAGTTAGTAAGGGTCGAGTCGGTAAGAGGCGAGTCGGCTAGTAAAGTACTAGTAGTAGTAGGCCTAACGTTAATTAGTACTAACGTTAGTACGCGTACGAGCACGAGGAGCGAGTTGACCTGTGTTACCGCTAGGTTTGTGCACAGTGATGGCCATCAGTGGAATTCTTTCCACGAAGGTTTGAGAATTGAGGGAACAAAATAATTCTGATTTTCTTTTACCTCTCTCCAACTTTTGTTTTTGCTCGTCCGGCCCCTTACGAGCTCCTTATCATTGTTACAACAGGAACTGTACAAATTACACTAACGTTAGGCTGCACGCGTGTTTCTGTCGGAGTACACAAAGTCATTAGTGTATGACTGAATAGAGAGATTTAAACCATAGAGTTATATTAAAAAACTAGAGGGCGCACCTCTGATTTGTCGCGTCACGAATTGAAGAATTGGCCGCCATTTCTCTAAGTGGGCAAATTGGGCATTCATGGGGTTATGTTTACGTTTCGCGTTTGGCTGTGACGTGTGTTTGCATGGCTTGATATGCCCTAAAATTGCGCAGCCTTTGGCTGCAGGAATCGGAGTAATAAGACCAACAACGTTTCATTTCATAAGTGAGTAGTACTGCTTAGTCTAACCTAAATATCATTAAATTTAGTCGATTTTTCATGGAGTAAGAAGGGGTTAACGTTACTTTAATATTAAGGCCTATAAAAAGGCTAAAGGAATTTGTGCTGCAAATTTTGTATTTTATTACTTAGTCGACTCTGGATCTGGATTTGGATCTGGATCTAGGTCTGGATGTTTACTTCGGCAAAGCTGGTTCCCGCATCATGTCAGAGGTTGAAATCATCCAGGTAACTTCAGGAAATGATCAAATAATGAAAGAAACAGGTCAGATCATCCTTGAAAAGTTGCCACCAGCACCTTCCTCATAGTCATAGTGTTGCCACTTTATTTACCGGCACAATGCAGCGGAACATCGCATGGACTACCGTATTTCATTCGTTGTAACTAATTCTTTTTTAAACTAACTTCTTTTTACAAATTTATTTTTACTAATTCCAGATGCAAAATTAAAGATAAGATACAAGATCCAAGTTTCAAGATCCAAGTTTCAAGATCCAAGTTTCAAGATCCAAGTTTCAAGATCCAAGTTTCAAGTTCCAAGTTTCAAGATCCAAGTTTCAAGATCCAAGTTTCAAGATCCAAGTGTCAAGATTCAAGATCCAAGATCGATGTTTCAAGATGGAAGATTCTTCAGGGCTACCACCACCAACAAAATGGCCCTTTTCAGGACCACCAAATCATCCCAAAAGAGATTTATATTCAAGTCTGTTGATTACTAGTGCCAAAAGATGAAATCCATTTTCTTTTTTTTAATTGCAATTTTAGCACTCTCCTTCAAGAATACCGGTCTAGATTTCAGGAATGGCGACATGACTCAAGATTCATGATGCAAGATGTCACTCAGATGCAAGATTTAAAGAAATAACTACTAACTAGATTTTACAAAAAATGTATCGTCATTGAAAAGTGAACAAAGAAAAATTGACTGGAACGGGATTCAAACCGGTGACCTCCTGAATACCATACAGGCGCTCAAAGCCCTACTTTGATGGTGTCTCTAACTATCTCTTGTTCATCTCTTGTAGTCTATTATCTTTGTTCATTTGGCAGTGAGAAGGCATGAGAATGAACTTTACCACGAATATTATGAGTGCGAGTACCTGAGCACTTTTCCATGAGTGCGAGTATGAGTACGAAAACAGGAATTGACAAATTTCATCAATGTAAACACATAGGCCTAGTGAATCCTTGTACTGGTGAGCTAAAACAATTACCGGTACAAACAATTACCGGTACATAATTATAAAGTGTCTGTATTCATGGACATAGAGCTATGTACATGTAAACATTGCTGAGATAACTTATGTACATTTTTAGCTTGTCAAAAAAAGTTTGTTCTTTCCCAGTGTGTTGATCTTTCATATACTGTTTCGACTTGTTAAATTAATTAACTGTGAAGAGCAAGTAATACTGTAAATAATTAGCTGTTTCGCAGTTCAGGTAAAGGTGCACTTGCTTTTTGGACAAAGTGCTGCGAAGCAGTGCGAGTTAATATACCGACTTCCGTCTGTCCGTCCGTACGTCATTTTGGCCACTCCAGAAGCATATTAGTTTGTCACGATTTATTTATTTAAATGTATATATAAAAACTGGTTTTTGTCAAAGAAATGCAAAAATATCAAGAAAGAAACAGCAACAGTCATCTGTGAAAATTTCCAGTGTCATAAGTTGACTACTTTGGGAGAAAACAGTGGAAAAAATGCACACGGTATTTTAATATTTTGATTCAGAACTTGCAGAAAAGTCGAAAATCGCAAGTTTCCGTATTGTGTCAAGTTTGTGGCTGATTTAATTACTTGGATCCGTAGTTGTAATCATGGAGACATATTATTTCTCCATGTTGTAATCGAGTACAACAAATAGCGGTTACGCCTCAGTTCCATCCCACATCTCTCTAAACTATACATGCACGTGACCCAAGATATAAAAACCCGAAACCCTCCTTGTTTCAGATCAAGACTGACAATTAAAGAAACGAATATCGACGCGCAATCGAGTTATGACCGGCCCTCGACTTGAAAAGCGGCATATCCTAAACTAAAGCTGAATTCGAGTGGAAAGGGGCAGTTTTAATCTAAAGGATTTTTTGTCAATTATTGCATTTTTTTTCAAATTGCACTAGTTTATTCCAAAAACAAACTATTGATGAGTAGTATACATGACGATAAGGCCGAAACTCCCAAAAAGATTGGAGAAAATCGACTTTTAGTAATGCGTTTTCTGAGCGCACTGTGTAAAAGAATAAGCACATCCGGGCATTTTACACGGTTTTGCCCACTTAGAGACGCCATCTTTGATTCCCCGTGTGTTGCCGAGAGCGCGTCACACAAGGCACGGTGAGTGCGCACTCTAGTTTTCTTAATATAACTCTATGATTTAAACACATGTAAAACATACCTGCCTGGTTCCCGTTTTCGTGTGTATTGCATATCAAGATAAAAGGCATTTCATCACAAGAGGGCCCAGTCTAATTTTGTATTTTGGTCCCAACTGCAAAAATGTCCCAATTAGGAATTTATGGGCTTGATTTTGTTCACACAGTTCATAGTTTGAGATATTTCTCCATGATTGTAATTGTTTAACAATAAATTTATTGGAGGGTATTGTAGCAGTTTCACCGATTTTGTTTGTGATTTGAGGATTAATATAATTATTGTGTGCATTTTGTCTCTCTATGCAAAATGATGGATGAAAAAAAAAAAAGGCAACATTTTTCTAAAACATTTTCGGGATGATTTTGGAAACGTCAGGTCATCTTAACTCTAAACATTTGATATATTTAAGCTCATTATTTTGGTTGATGAACAGGGACCAATTTCATGGAGCTGTAAAGTTCAACAAAATTGCTTAGCACCACAAATGTCTTGCTCAATAATGAACAAAGTAATTAACAAACATCTTATTTGATATACATATTGTCAGTGAACTAACTACAGCCAAAGAACAATCACAAGTGACACACAACATGAAACGCAACACATGGAACTTTGGTTGTTAATCCTGACTGTTTTTATTAAGACAGAAATTTCATGGCTAGCCATTTTTGTGCTAATTAGCAGGGCTGTCACATGAGCAGTTTAATCTTTTTCTTTTGTCAGATTCTTAAATAGACTATATTCTCATTTGGGTAAACAACAAAACCGTGGCAGTCTAAACGTTGGTTCACGACAGCCACGCGGTCGTTCGCCCATATTATGCTTCTGTTCGCGCATTGTTTTTGGCAGGGTACCAGTATTTCCAGCAGTAATTTCTGAAAACATGGCGGACAAATCTCTCGACCAAATTATTCAAGAGCGAAAGATCGGGGGTTCACGAGGCCGTGGACGGTAAGGATTCTTTCTTTTAGACCGGTAGAATATTGCCAAATCTGATAGATTCAATGACAAAAGTGTTTGTGGTAGATATCTGAAATATCGCTGTAAAATTTGGGCAAGAATTCCACTGACGACCAAAGTTGTACACAAACCTATGGAACCGACAGAGGGCGTTTTTAGAGAAACGTCCTGTGTGTGATTTCACCTTGAAAATGATCTTTAGCTTTAACTTAAGCTAATGAGTTAGACCATATCGCAAATAGCGACCACTGGGAGTGGGAGTCGTGGGATGCACAAGGTCAAGACAAGGGTCCAAAGGGCGCCGCTGTTGCAATGAATCTTGGAATTGTCGGATTTACAAATCCGGTGCGACGAAACTGGGAATCCCAGTTTCGTTGACGGATTTACAAATCCGTTGTTCCATTCAGAGATATTTGCGGTCACGTTAAAAAGGCAGTATTTCCAGTCTTTTTCTTTTGTTGGTTGTTTTTTGTTACATCTGTGACCAATAAACAACCTTTGATTTAATAATTTGAAGTTGGACGGCGAGGCTAAAAAGGAAAAATACATCGCCCATGTTCACATTCATTCCGTTAGCGCCATCAAATAGACTGGTTCCCAGTCAATCTGCCGGGCATGCATGCAGCATTGGCTAAACTTCTCGCTGCCGCTGGGAATGCTGAGGGCGCTGGCCATAGTTTTTGTGTACTTGATATCGATAATGTGGGGACTGACAGCGAGTCACTTAACAGATTTGCAAATTCGGTACCGAAAGTAGGAATCGGATGATAGAGGCCGTTTATGATATAGTTTTGTCGAATTCGTAGATTCGCTGCAACACCTGCTAACATTTGGGTAGCATATGTTGGTGCAACGCTGGGCCGAGTATTGAATACGCATCACGTACTACGTCCGTATCCGTATCCGGATCCGACCCCGAATCCGCACCACTGATATTGCGCGCGCCTCTCTATACAGTATACCGGCGATTGTACATACAGTAATGTATGTACAATTCACAGTGTATTCTGTGCCGCACATGCACCCGAGTTATTCTCGGCTGAGACGAGCGCCTATACTCTTCACAGGGTTGCTCCACAACTTAACTTATACTAGTGTACATTGTAATAAATTATTCTCGGCTGAGACGAGCGCCTATACTCTTCACAGGGTTGCTCCACAACTTATCTTATACTCGTGTATATTGACGGTGATCAATTATTCTCGGCTGAGACGAGCGCCTATACTCTTCACAGGGTTGCTCCACATCTTAACTTATACTAACTGTACATTGTAGTAAATTATTCTCGGCTGAGACGAGCGCCTATACTCTTCACAGGGTTGCTCCACATCTTAACTTATACTAGTGTACATTGTAGTAAATTATTCTCGGCTGAGACAAGAGCCTATACTCTTCACAGGGTTGCTCCACAACTTAACTTATACTATATAACTGTACATTGTAATAAATGTACACTAGTATAAGTTAACTTCAGTATAGGAGCAACCCTGTGAAGAGTATAGGCGCTCGTCTCAGCCGAGAATAATTTACTACAATGTACACTAGTATAAGTTAAGATGTGGAGCAACCCTGTGAAGAGTAAGCGCTCGTCTCAGCCGAGAATAATTTACTACAATGTACACTAGTATAAGTTAAGATGTGGAGCAACCCTGTGAAGAGTAAGCGCTCGTCTCAGCCGAAAATAACTCGGGTGCATGTGCGGCACAGAATACAGTACATGTACATTGTACATACAGTATATGTATAGAGAGGCGCGCGCAATATCAGTGGTGCGGATTCGGGTCCGGATACGGATACGGACGTAGTACGTGATGCGTATTCAATACTCGGCCCAGTGTTGCACCAACATATGCTACCTAACATTTGCCTGGTCAGTTATCTTTCACTTTGAGTGACCCTTTGTGCTCTCGTATGAATATGCAGATCGACCAAGATGTATCCAACAATGCTTTGTGGAAGCGGACTGATTTCATTGCTTGGCAGTTTTATGAAAGTTCCGTACTTATTGTTGGTAGGTGTCAGCGCAGGTCGGTAATTAGGATGACCCATGTGCAGAATTCTTCTGAACTGCTGTTAAGCTTTTTTTTAATGTTATTAAAGGTCAGTTTGATTTGACCAAATTTTGTTTCATAATTTTAGTGGACGTGGAGCATTTCGTGGAAGAGGACAGGGGACTGGGGGACAGCCGGCCAGAGGAGGGGGAGGAGGAGGAGGAGGAGGAGGAGGAGGTGGTGGAAGGGGTTGGGTCCAGAAAGGTGCGGCCGGCAACATCCGAGTGGCTGTTCCAAACAGGTCCCAGGTCGTCCAGTCACTGACAAGACGCAGCACCTTCCGACCCAATCAGGCTATCGCGGTGACCGTGCCAGATGCCCGAGACAAGCTCATCCGGAAGGCCAGGCAGACGGACGCCCGGGAGAAGCTGAACAAGAAGGCACAGCAGGTTGATGTGCGAGTCAAGCTGAATGCCAAACGCAAGATGGGACAGCCGCAGCAGCCACAGCAGCAGCAGCAGCAGCAGCAGCAGTTGCAAGGGGATGGTGGTCCTGTCATGCAGACTACTGTACCTAGGGCACAGCTGACAGTGCCTGGAAAGGTAAGGCAGTATTCAAATTAATGGCTATAGGCTAGGACTATGACAAAGCCTGTTGTTAAAGGTACTATCATACTTTGGTAAGAAACCAAAACAGAAATGTTCACAGATTTATGTATAACTTACAGGGTATGAAGATGGTGGTGGTAGAAACATACCGTTAAAATGTTTCCGCCTGAAATGGTGTATTTATCCATTAGTAAAACAACGACCAAAAATCTTTTTGACCTTTTGAAAGATCAAAAATAAATGAGAAAAGACTTAAGAAATACTGTGGCCGTTTTTCACTGTTTTCTCAAAAAATGGGCACCGTATGGGACTGAAATTTTCACAGATGACTGTGACTGTTTCTTCCTTGATATTTTTGCCCACGAATCTGTACTTCTTTGACAAAAACCGAAGTATGATACTACCTTTAATTGGAAGTGCTTTTTTAAAAAGCCTGATAAAACATTCCGCTGTCTCCCGATTTTTCATGCAGAAGAAATTAACGGAAATCACAATCAACAATCCGTCAGCGGCAAATGCACGTCAGATGACAGGGCCAACTCAGTTCACCATCAGTAACACACAGCCAAAGACAGCCAAGGGTAAGGCAGGAGGACCCAATAGCGCGAGGGTGTCGGTCGGATCGGACGGACTTCAAATCACAACCATCAACAAATCTGCGCAGAAGGTGAGATAGTTTGTTATACCACATTAGGGGCTTTCACACTAGACAAATTCCCCGGGGAATTAATGGGGCATTGCCAGGGTATTTTGGTCAGAGCTTTCACACTACCAAAGAAATCCCTGAGGAATAGCTATTCCCCGGGGAATGTTCACCCCTGCTTGGGAATAGGGGTTTAGCCGAAATCCCCGGGGATTTACATTTTCTAGGGGAAAAGCAACTAG